>CAXKVY010000875.1:0-309032 GCA_964058915.1 Tetropium fuscum
AATATGTATCCATCCCGTACGAACCCCGGTTTACTCGTGGTTTGAGTAAGGTTTTAAAAAACGTGGGTATAACAGCGATTCATTCGTCGAGCAACAAATTACAACAACTTTTAGACAATCCAAAGGATAAAATTGTTCCAAATGAAAGGTCTGGGATTTACGAAATTAGTTGTAATGATTGTGATCGAAAATATATTGGACAAACGAGACGGTCAATTAACACCAGATTTAAAGAACATATGGCTCATCTAAAATATGGAAGAACAGTTAAGTCTAGTGTTGCACAACATGCTTTTGACAACAATCATAGAATAGATATTAGTAATTTAAGATTAGTTAGAAATGTGACCAATAATAGACAGTTGGATGCATTTGAGAGCATAGAAATTGTAAAATGTAATAGTAGTATGAATAGCGACAAGGGACCTATCCCGTATAGCCCGCTTTACGCGTTGCTTAGCAACCGATGATTGAAGCGTGATTAGTCACGCGTAAATTTCACGGTGATATCATACCGTAGCCCGCTTTACGCGTTGCTTAGCAACCGATCATTGAATCGTGATTAGTCACGCGTAAATTTCACGGTGATATCATTAGTGACGTCACCGGAAAAATAGTATAAATATGGTAGATTTTGTAATTTAAGATTAGTTTTAATCGTCTCCGGATGATGCCAACTTGGTTGGCGAAACGCGCGTCGAGCGAAGTGAAAGTGTTTTGGTGTTTGTGGAAACTACTCCGAGTGTTACATTTAAGAGTATTAAATGCAACTAACAAAACTCAATTATAATAGGGTCTAAAAGAACTGAAATGCTGAAAAGAGAGTGGTAATAAATTACTGTAACAGAAAATACAAGAGGATTTGTAAGAAACATTACCAACTCTCCAAGTCAGTTTTATGTCTAAATAATATAAATCCCCTAGCCACAATGTGTCTGTATCCGTAGATATCCTATAAGAAAGCTATGAGATGACATGACATGTAGTGCTAATTTATGTCAGTAACAGAGACTAATAACACAGAAGGGTCAATTTTGTTGCCTTGTATACTACATTAGGTCGTCTAATTTACGAGTCCTTTCACACTCGCGCTTTTTTGTCGAACTCGCATATATCTGAAGATTGTTGCGCTAAAAAATATATCGTTCGAAGTCGTTTCCACAGTAAATAACTGGTGAAATTGGAATTACACCTTATATTAAGGAAGTTTCCAATGCTAAAAAAGGCAATCCATCTATTACAAACTGTAGTCCTATACAGGGTGTTCCACAAGCTCTATGCCAAACTTTAACAGCTGGTACTGGGTTAATTTAATTTTTTTTTCTTATCTGATTTTTTCTTATCTGATCAGGAGGATAGTTAAAACATCTCTCTTTCTACGGATATATAATGGATTTTTTTCAATTTCTGCTAAAAAAACTAAAATAGCTGTAACGAGTTACTTGATATCAGTGCCACTCATTAGTTAGGAACTACTTTCCTAACCAACATCACTGAAATTATACTATACAATACAGGGTGCCTTAAAACGAATGTTACATACATCAGTGGTAGGTCCTAGGGAACAATTAAAAGCGATTCAACCTATTTTGCTCCAGTAAAAAGTGTTCCATTAAAAAGTTATAGGCTTTCAAAGTTGATTTTTTACTTTTCAATTTTCTGAATCAATTTTGAATTAGCCAAATTTTATCAAATTCGGTAAAATTTGATAAAATTTGGCACCTCAGAGATTCATATAACGGCGAATACGATGGCAAGGTCCATTTTAAATGATAGGGGGCGCTGTTTTAACCTGGTCAGTAAAGTATTTTTTCACTGTATCTTTTTTGTTTACAACCTTTTCCGATTTTCGCCATAAAAAACAAATAATGAATTTAATTCTTCTTAAGTTGAATATAGAAAATATGCTTCATTTAAGAGCTATTGCATAAGATATGTTTTAATGTTTTGGACTGATTAAAAAAATGGTCAATGGATCAATATGTCAAAAAATTACTCGGCTTGACATTAAATCGCATTTTTTCAAAATTTCATCGAAATACCTCGCCATAATGACATCACAAATTCTCAAATGAGATTTATGCTTGTTATTTACGTACAAGAAGGATTTAGCGGTTGAGCAGCTAAGAGAAGATACGAAGAATATCCAAACCGCAGACAACCTAGTCACATACTCTTTGCTGCTCTTTTTAGAAGATTAGGAGAAAGTCGAAGTTTTAAATCAGTCAGTCGAAATGGAAGGAACTTAATTAATGGACCAAGAGGAACAGATCTTGGATAGAGTAGAAGAAGATCCTCAAATTAGTGTCCGTGTTTACTATTCTGCACACCCAGCAGCTACGTTGCTTTCATTTCACCCCCGTCCAGAATCTACTACAGATTTGGTAATGCGCAATACCTTCTGTCAAATAATACTACAAATTCACAATAGAGAGCACACCTTCGTAGGACGCATTCTTTTTACTGACGAGGCAACATCATAATGACTCGTAGGGGTGTGTTTAATTGGCGAAATTCTCATGTCTGGGATGAAGAAGATCCACATTCAAGAAAAGAGCACCACTTTCAGCATGAATTTTCTATTAACGTGTGGTGTGGTGCCATTAGAAATTACATTTTAGGGCTAGTAGTACTTCCAGCTCGGTTAAATGACCAAGGATATTTGTATTTTTACTAAACCAGCTTTCTGAACGTTTAGATGAAGTACCTCTAAATATCCGTGGAAGAATGTGGTTGCAGCATGATGGTGCGCCAGTCCATAATGTTAACATCATAAGGGATTATCTTACTCAACGGTTTCCCCAAAGATGGATAGGTCGGGGTAGTGAATTTCCATGGCCCTCGCGTCGTCCAGATCTAAATCCCCTGGACCTTTATCTTTGGGGACATATGAAAGAAATGGTGTATGGTAACGTACCTCCTAATACAAGAGAGGAAGGTACTATGGGAGAGAATACAAAATGCCGGGCAACAAATTAGAAATGACTGTAATTCTTTTCCCGTGCTGCAATCTTTCATTACACGCTTAAGGAATTGTGCTGAAATGAATGGGGGGCATATTGAACATTTATTATAAGAAATTTTATGATTAACCGTGGATTTTTTAAAAATATTTACTGGTGTTAAATTATGATCATGTTAAGTTTTGTTGGTTAAGTACCTATGATATTTTATTTTTCACAATGCATCTAATTATTGTTGTCTAACACTATCATATGCTCATTTGCTGTTTCAAAGACATCTAAATTATGTATTACTGTTCCCACAATTTATTTAATACGCTTCGACCGTGACATATTTTATGCAATATCTCTTAAATGAAGCATATTTTCGATATTCAACAGGTATGCATTTCTTGTGGAGAATTAAATTCCTTATTTGTTTTTTATGGCGGAAAATCGGAAAAAGTTATAAAAAAAAGATACAGGGACAAAGTATTTTGCTGATCAGGTTAAAACAGCGCCTACATTATAAATTAAGATGGAACTTGCCATTGTATTCGCCGTCATATGAATCTCTTAGGTGCCAAATTTGATCAAATTCGACTCAGCACTTTCAGAATTAATGCAAAAATTAATAAATCAACTTTGAACGCCTATAACTTATTAATGGGACACTTTTTACTTGAGCAAAATAAGTTGAATCACTTTTATTTGTACCCTAGAACCTACCATTGAAGTATGTAACATTCGTTTCGAGACACCCTGCATATTAGGAAAGTACTATATTACATGATTCTGATTTTACTTTTTACCTTTTTTTTAGTGCTATATATAATACCTAGTTATGTAAGCCCAAATATTTTTTCTGACAGGAGTTGTTTCCAATTACTCTCCTCATGGATGGAAATTACTGTTTCTGATAATATGTGACCAAGTATGTGGCATTATCTTTATTGAAATTAAAAAATATATATATACGTGAGCAAATAATATTTTTTTGGACAATACTATTTCCAACTATAGCCTTCTAATGAAGGAAATTACTAAACATGACGTGTAATTACTTCGCTAGACATCACGTATAATAACGTACCTTTATTAAATTGGTTTCATCAATAAAACGTACTTAATTGATAATTATTGCTGATTTCTGATCCAGTCTTTTTATTTTCAGGTAAGTGATGAGGTGCACGTACAAGGTTGGTCGTGTATATTTAATTCAATAGTTAAGTACATAAAAATAATATGATCCTAATGCAAGAAGTCTCTATTAAGTCTGCATACTGCCTAATACAACAATTTATACGTCGCTAGATATATAAATACCTAAAAGATAGTGGAGCAAATACAAACATTCTTTGATTCTTTCACAAGTTAATGTTTCTCTTGCATACGGGTTGTTATTCTGATATTGGATTTTTCCAAGATTTTTATATAACGCCCTGCGAATAACAGTTGCATTACTAACAAATCCCAATAAGACTCAAACTATACCCTCATCTGTTCTTCACCTTCTTATCTCTTTGATTAAAGGAGATACACATTTTTATAACACTGCTTGTTTTTATTAACTTTTTATTGATAACTCAACAAATTAACAACACTTAACTAATATTCAGTGTTCCCTCCTCTTGCACGAATCACTGCCTCACATCGACGCCTCATACTGAAAATTGAGTTTCTAATTTCACCTTGATCAATATTTTCCCAAATTTGTTGCAGACTTTGTCCAAGCTCGTTGATTAATTCGATGACGGCAAAGTTCTCACAACCGTTTGCCTATAATGTCCCAGAGATGTTCTAGTGGATTGAGATCCGGGCTTCTGGCTGGCCATCGCATTGTGGGATTATTAACTTCGGCAGGATATTGTTGTACAATTCTGGCACTATGCGGTCTAGCATTATCATGCATGAAAATAAAATTGTCCTCTACAAAAGGCGCAAAAAGCATTACATGAGGTTCTAAAATGTTTTCAATGTACGAGGCAGCCGTGGTGTTTCCTCTTGGTATCACCATTAACTCCGTACGAGCCTGCACTGCAGTCATGCCTCCCCACGCCATAATAGAGCATCCATCAATCATCCTGTTTGAACATTGGGCATAACCTTCACCTGACCATCTATACACATGCGTCCGTCGGTCACTCTGTTATAGAGGCAAAATCCGAACTCGTCACTGAACATAACGTTAGCCCAATCGGCCTCTAACCAGTTAACGTCTTCTTGAGCAAATGTTAATCTGGCTATGCGATGCCCTGCGTTTAATTGAGGACCTGTTGCAGGTGTCTTAAATTAAAACCACGCAGCCGCTTTCATATAGTAACACAACTTACACGAACATTGTTCGTCTCTTCCAGCATATTTTGTAGCCTTAGAGCCGTAATAAACCGTTCCCTTAAGGTTTGCAGCAACAAAAATCTATCTTCGACATCATTTGTGGCTCGTCTTCTCCCCAACCCCGATCTTCTAACGCGCTCTTAAGTCTCACGACGATACCGCAGCAAGATTTGGGATACGGTCGATTGATTAACACCAAGATGTTGAGCGATGTAACGCTGACTCCTACCATCGTCGACAAGAGTTACTAAACGCACAGATTCTTCAATATCTAAGTTGCGATTCTGGCGAACATTGACATTCATGATGACATATTGCACTTACTGTTGATGTTTTTGAAATGAAACAAGCCTGCTATGTGTTTTCTTTTTTTTCAATGTGCATGAAAAGGTCAATAAAATATGCAGTACTACAAAAATGTGTATCTCCTTTAATCATAAAGATAAGAAGATCAAACAAAAAAAGGAATGTTAAGAACAGAGCAGGCTATAGTTCGGGTCTTATTGGGATTTGCTATGACTGCTACTGTTATCCACAAGATGTTATGAAAATCTTGGAATAATCCAATATCTGAATAACACCGCGTATGTAAGAGAAACAAATGAATCTTGGACTTCAAATAATAATAATTATGTTCTGAATTATTCAATGTCAGGCACCATGGATTGCAGTATCCATAGCAGTAACCCCTGTTGCAGTAACCTATTTAAAAGGGCTGTGAAGTTATCAGGAATTTCTCATTCTACATTTTCTGACTGAAATATTGTAAATATTTAAATAACATAGCCTTGGTGTCCCACACTGTAGGTACTATTAATTAGTGTACTTGGCTAGCTGTAATAATAACTTGCATTTTATTTATGGTAAAGCTAATTATAATTCAACCCATTATGTTGCATTGCCGCGATTATTTAATTTTATTTCTGGCACTAATCGATCGTACTGGATACACTTAATTACTGGATTACACTTGTAAGATGTCAATATGTTATTGTTGCATATAGTTTTAGTGCACTATGGTCAGCATTCTATAACTAAACTAAAACCAATGTAGGCTATATATATATATATATATATATATATATATATATATATATATATATATATATATATATATATATATATATATATATATATATATATATATTTTACTGTCACACGTAGAAAAAGATCCGTTTGAGTTAAATATAATAAAAAGTACTAAACAGCACCCCCATTTCACATCTCCCCCTTATCTGGTGTTTAATATTTTAGTTTTTTTCATTTAATTATAACCCTAACTAAATTCTCCGGCTGGTCCTTAAATGTTAATTATTTTTGGGCACCAGACTAATTCTCTCTAATTCATTATATCATTTTTCTCTGATTGCCAAATCAATCTCTGCGTGTGTAACATGAATATTTAACAGGGTTATGTTTTGGTATTTCCCTCTGTCAAATGCATATCCTATTAGAATCCCAGTCATAATAATCATAGATAAATAAGTAAGTACCTGTACCATAAATAAATATATAGATAGAAGTTAGGAAAAATCTACGTATATGTGGAGGGAAAGAAAATTAAATGTAAATCAAGTTGGTAGAAGTGGTAGAAGCAAAAAGCAGATCGAATGATGGACGACGCAGGTACTTGTTTAAGTAACATAAGTCCAGTGCTCTGTAGGTCCTTCTGATGCTATTAGCATGGTGACGAATAATGGTTGACGTAAGTGACTACTATCACACTTACACATTCTGACCTACTTCTTCTAATATGGCACTATAATATCATCAAGCCTGTAGAATTTCAAAGAGTTCGTATAATGTTAAAAAAAATTACTACTTACGTTCCTCTGAATCAGTTTTCAGTCATTCATTGTTGACTAGGGAGATACAAATATGAAAACCATGCAAGGCACAGGTTATCGTAAATAACTCTGCGAATTTTTCACCAGTAAAATTTACTGCTACCCTTCAATATAGAAACGAGTTTCCAAACAAAAAATTAGCTTGCGGTCAGGTGCTCTTTGCGAATCAATCCATTTACGTCACACCAACAACGACTGAGTAGAGAATGTATTCCAAAGAGAGCCACTACGAACTCTTTATAACCCCGTTAGACACTTCATTTTATTCGTGCATGCCGTCAAATGTTTAGTAACCCTCCCTCCCATAAGCAAAAGTCGGGAGAAGGAAAGCACACATTCAAGATCCAAAGTAAACATCGAATGCATAGGGGATGTAGACATTTCTGTTTTCACGTAAATGTGCGCTGCTGTATCCCCAGGGATTCCTCAAATGCCAATCGCGATAGGAAAGTGAGACGCCCAGGCCTGAGTCAATCACACTAAAGTGCTCGAATCTATACTTCTGAAATGTTTTTATACTCGAGAAGTTGCACTGCTACCAACAGAAATATTTTTCTTATGCCCAAATTTGGGAGAAACTGAACACTCGCTACATCTTACCTTCATCTCTTATGCATTATGTGGCAAACTATCAGTAAATGTATATCATTAATCATTAATCGACGTAACAAGTAATACTGACTTTAAAGAGATAATTAAAGCTTATGACTAACGAATATCAATCAACGTAGTATAGACTGGGAACCAAAATCAGGCCCAAATATCATTGGCTTTTTCTGAAAAACATTTATAAATGAATGCGAAATTTACACAGTAAATTAGAAATAAAATAATTATTCAACTGCAACTAGACCTTTCGAAATTGAATTTTTATTTTTCAATGAATTTGCGCAAACATTGTGTAACAGTTTAACTAGGTATATGACTTTTACAAATATATTTTTCTGTGGTACCGGTTTGCCACAATTTTATACCTATTATTGCTGATTACATTGGTCTAAGTCAATATCATAAAGGCAATTTATCATGAAAGCAAGTGATTCGTCATGTTCGTGTACCTATATTGATTATTTTAATGCTATGCATAGAAAATACGGTGCCAGGTGCTGCCTGTTCAAGGTCTGCTCATTATGTTGATATATATTACTGAAATTGTACATAAAAAGCAGAAAAAACACATTTGCCTTTAACATGCACGTTAATGGTTGGTAATATCAGTTTACATACTGCCGGAACAATATATTAAAATGGGGAAAGTGTGTGTTATAGATAACATCGGTACCATTGTCTTCATAAGTAATGTCGGCTATTAGGAGCCAATTTAATTTGTTTCGGCAGGACGATGATGGTGTTCTCTTTTGTAGGGTTGATGCGGATATGAACATTAGAAGACATTATATTGAATATTAGGAAGTTGAAACACCTCAAGCGTTTGAAAGAATGTTATATTCGGGCTAAAGAATTAAATAAATACCACAGGCCTACAGAAAAAATTATAATGTTGGTGCCTAGAATTTTAGAACTGATTTATATCCATATTTGATATGAAATCAGTTTTTCTTTATCTGCTCTACATTTTTAGATCAGTATTTTTTTAACATGCAGTTAGTTCTACACGAAATTTTTTGGGACGTTTTAAATTACATATACAAGGATTTGTTCCTGTATGCTTGCCCTATTGTTAGTCTGCTCTCTACTTGGTTCCAAGAAAATCCACCAGATGAAGTAAGCATCCGATAACTGCTTAAGTGACCTGCAACGCTCCAACTAGACTTTTGGTTTTGGTTTTGGAGGTTAGTTTGTGAGTTCTCGTCGTGTGTAGATCCCAGTTGGTGCCCCCGCGTGATATTTGTGTTTAGGAAAGGGTTGTTATAAAGTTAACCTAAAACCCACTGTGTTGTAGATTCTTGTATTTACGTTGTTGAATAGAAACAAAAGTAGTTAGTAGAGTTCTAGCAGAAGAAATTGTGTAAATCATCCAGATGTGTCTTGCTACATATGCGGAGAATACACGTTAAAAGAAAACAGAAAAACTGTTACTGTTACTTTGTAAAGAGAACTTATCATGGATACTTTGGTGTTAGGGTCGGTGATCAAGATAAAACCTGGGTGCGGCTTCAGGTCTGTAAAATTTGTACAGAACATTTGCGACATTGGACTACCGGTTTGGATGGCTATTTCTGCCTAGTAAATATTACCGGAATGAATCGAAACAACCGTAGAAAGTGGACTTATCCCGATTTAGTCTCTGCAAAGCGCCCGTTCCCTCACTCAGAGGAAGTGTCGATCACAACGTTTCACCAGCTACCAGAGCTCTGTGAGGACAATTGTTGTCCCTCTACTGATCACGCTTATGATACTAATGAAGATGATGGTGATTATGAAGGGATGCCATCAATTCCTCAACGTTTCAACCAGGATGAGTTAAATGACCTCGCTAAAAATATCTATCTGTCAAAAGAAGCTTCTGAATTACTAGCTTCCACGTTGAAGGAGAAAAATTTGCTGGAAGAAAGTACCAAAATTACCTTTTACCGTACAAGAGAAAAGCATCTGCTACCCTTCTTTTCTCAAGAAGACAATATTGTGTATGTCACAACACTAGAGGACTCCTGACAAAAATGGATCTTCCTGACTATTCTCTAGATGATTGGCGCCTAGTTATTGACAGCTCAAAGCGAAGTTTGACATGTGTCCTGTGTTTGACATGTGTCCGAAAATTAAAGAAGAATATGACACCATAGCTTTGGTCTTGGATAAGATAAAGTATCTTGAACATGCATGAGTGATTTGTGTGGACGTGAAAATGGTAAGCTTTCTCCTTGGACAGTAGAGTGGCTACAACAAATATCGTCATATCGTTTAAGAAGCACTTGTGGTGTTTTAAATTATCATATATGCAATATTTTCAATGGGAGCGTCAAAAAATCGTTCCATGCAATATTGCAAATAATATAACCAACTACCATTTTCATTCCGTGTGCCACATCAAAATAAAGGCATCTTGTTCTTGTGTAAACGCCATCTTTAAGCACTAATAATTAAACAATTTTGTAACCTAATTTAACCTAACGTAACCCTAATTTTGTACGAACTGACGTAAAAAACTGAAGGAGTTAGTTCCCAGTTCTAAAAAGAACTATTGTTTAATTCAAGAAGAAACACTAGTAAAATTCGCCTCTGAATTCACCATGAAATATATGAATTGACATTTCGTATTATTTAGTTATTTACATGGTAACTTCATAAATAACAACTTACAGAAGTTCCAATAATAATTGTAGAATAGCGAATATTATTAAACTATGTCTAGATTTAAAGGTTAATGCGAAAGCATCAATGTAAATATGGGTTTCGAGAGTCTATAGCCTCGAATCGAAATGCAATGTAGAGATGACGCCTAATAAATAAAGTGAAGTTACGCAACAAAGAGTGAATCTGATTATATTATAGCGTTTAGAGTTCGAAATTAGATAAAGTAAAGTTCAAATTGTAAGAGTTGTAGGTAAAATTAAATAAATTAAATAATAGGCAACAATCTGATTGGTCAGATTGTATCATAATAATAAGAAAGAAGGATGTTTTTCCATACGGCATATCCGTAGTTACATATAACAATGGAAAAGTGTCCAGCTAAAGCGTTCAATGAGGTAACAGCCACGCTCCTAAAATTGGTTAGAAATTAATAATAGTTAAACTAAAGTAAACATATTTAAAACTGTGCTAAATAAGTAAGAACACCAGTGAAGTATTTTCGTCGTAATTAGCAAGTGAGAAGTATAGAGGCTTGGTAGCGTCCCCAGTCGTAGAAGAGTTTTGTGATCAAAATAAAGAAAATGAAGCAACTTTCTCATCGAATTCAAGTAATAAAAGAATATAAGTGCAGAAGCCGAAAATTAAAGTTTTGAGGGTAAATATATCCCATAATAAAGTTCCAGCAATCATAATAGAATTCCATAGATAGTACGGCGACATCCGCTAGATGACACCACCGTCAGGACCTGGCAGCTTTTGTTAGTTCACGTTCCAACCAGTGTCCGAGAATAGTGATAAGTTTTTGTGCATCGTAATTAAAAAGGATTAACATAAATTTCTAAGGTAGTAACAATTTCAGACTGCTAGTTTTTAACATTGTGACAGAGGACTTGGTCCCATGTAATAGAAATAAGTTACGTAGCTTTGCGTTTGCGTAGGATAGTAATAAGGTTTCAGATTTTGTTTATTTATTATCATCTTATATAACAATAAGCATAGTCATATATAAATTACTGCTTCTTTCTTGTTCTTTTCAAACGTTTCAGGAAGAAACATTTTAAATAATACAATTTGAGATTAAACAATAATCAATAGATTTAATAAAATATTATAGTATCATAGAATTCACTACTTGGGAACGTAACTTCACTTTAAGAATTTTAATCTTATAAAGAAATTTACATAGAACTATAGGACACATGTTTTTAAGAGATCCTTCTAGTAAATTACAAATTGGTGTTCATAGAACTGGCGCACATTAAACAAGAAGGATGCAATAAGGAAGAAATAGTAATGTAAATTAGTAGCAGTAAATTAATGTAGTAGTAAATAATAATGAAAATGCCGATATTACTGATTTCGGTTATTAATCGCTAGAACAAATTATATCGTTTGCTTAAATTTATTTAATATCGACGTGGGCAACGATCATTGATTTCGAATACTACAAGCCCATTTCGGAACAAATATTTACTTTGATCTTAATTATTCAAGAAAAGTTTTAATAAAAGGTCAGAAGTTAATCAATAGGGAGTGTAATTCACCTATAGTATATGCAATATTAATGTCATAATTAGACATATGAGTTAATGTTGCTTTCAAATTGTTCACATTAACGCCTACATTATCGGATCTATATTATGCTTTCATTAATATAGTTGAATAACGCATGATAGCAGACATGTGTCATATAAAGTAGTACTATATACTTGTATACAAATGGTTCACAAGTGTATATACATGGTAACGCCAGTAATATTTTTAAATACTTTTGCTAAATCACAATGTAATCTCTAGAGTCTATATTAATAATTACTTACTCAATTTTAGCTTCAAAATGAAAACTAATTTAATTATTGTTTTATTAATATTATTAATGTTAATATTAAGTTTTTTATTAAATTCATATTTTAGGCGATCTCCAGCACAATATATTTTTGGAAAGTCTAATTTTTCTATAATTTGGCTTAACTTTATGTTACTATCATTTTCGTTTAATTTAAATTGGGTTTTTGTTTCATTACATGCTACCATTGCTAGCACTTCAATCTCATCTTCATTACATAATTCTTGAATCATACTTATGAATATATGTTCTCTTTTTTTTGCCCGGAAAAGACACTACGATGTAATCGCCCTCTTTGTATAACTGCGTTGATATTTTATTTAAATTTTTGTTTTAATTTCCATTATGAAACTTCTTTTGTTTCTGGGTCGTCATCAATGGGCGTTTCACAATATATGGGTAAACTGATGTCATCAATACTATCACCAGAGTCTTGCCATTCTTCATAACTATCTGAATCCAAAGAACTGTAGACTTTTCATCGAACTGCTTTACGCTTTTCTTCTGCTTTGCGCATCTTTCTTTCTTGTTTCTCTCTATTCAATCTTTCCATATCTTCCTTTTTTAATTGTCTTTCTTCAAAGCCTTTTTCTTTTATTTTCTTCTTGTATTAGTTTTTCCTGCAGTTTCTTTTCGTAGTATTCTTGCCACTTCCGTGATGTTATTACCGATGGTATTTTCTCTTTCTTAGATCGTTGACGGATTTGTTACTTTCGGTTCTGGCCAAAACAGAGCCCTTTTATAGGGATATGGAATCAAATAAGAGGATGATGTTGATGGCGGCGAGATCGAGTTTTCTGAACGGACTATTGTAATATCAGTTGTATTCGTTTGTGGCTTATTGGGAGTTGATGGTTTTTTAAAATGCTCTAGATTGGATCGTCCATCAATGGTGTCATCAGTGACTTGATCTCGGACTTGATCTAGAGTGAAGTTGTTTTGGTGTTCAGCTTGATTATTTGGGTTATCATTATAAGTGGATTTTTCCCAAACAAGAGGAATGGAGGTTTGCAATTAATTATACATTTTTTGCTTTTTTTATTTCCAATAATCTAATTTTTCATTTAACACCGATAATGAATTGTTATTGACTTAAAACACTTCCAGAAATCGCTTATGTCGAAGTACGGTCATTGACGAATTTTAAATTTTCTTTTCGAATACCGACCGTAGAGAAACTTCAACAACTTAAATGCCATATGCTGATTTTGCTAAATAATGGCCATATATATTCTTGTTTAATTATATCATAGCTAACGATAACGTACATGCACAGCGGTGAATTAATTACATGCATTATAACCATATGGAAATTTTCCAAGCGGTTGCTATCCTCGGGAGTTTCATCGCATACATCTGTTGTATGGGTACAATTAAACTTCAATAAAATATCAGCACACACACAAAGGCTTTCCGTAAATTGTTTGCGGTTCAGCAAGGGAAACAGGCCGATCTGTCTTATCTATTATTAAGAGGAGACAAACTATTTGTTACGCCACCGTCGGTTATTTAGCGCCCCTCTTACTGCACGCCTCGCAAGCAGAGACATTACATAACGCAAATCCTCTACAGGTGTCCCCGGGCCGGTAATCTCTTTGGTAAAGTATTCTAATGGAACACTATTATAATGGAACTTCATATTACACGTAAATACCGCTTGTGGTACGGTAAGCTCTAGATAGGCTCAATTTATACTAATCAACAGTTATTGATAAGGTTCAGAATGGAGAAACATAACTCAACCTACATCACCGTGTCTCCAAAAATAAGCGAGGCATGGAAAACCAAATATGTCACATATTATTCTTGAATCGTACCCAAATAGATCCGTATACCCAAAAAGATTCATGGTTCGGCGATTCTTGCACCAAAAGATGTATGAATTGGAATGGAGTTATAAAAATTCTCCTGGTCCTTATCAATTGTTGAAGTATATTTATCAAGTATATTTAAAACTACTATGATCAACTGAAGTAATACTAAAGAACAGTAGTACCTATAGTAGTATATTTACATCCAAAGTGCCTTCTGCTTCAAACGTATCTCTAGTAATCATAATCAAGTTAAAGGGGGTAACTTTCGATGCTAAATTTAACTGGAATCTTCACCTCGAAAGAAGAATAAAGGCCTACATATCATACGAGCAGTGTCGCAGGACCGTAGGAAAAACCTGGGGAATGAAACCCAGGGTGATCCTGTGGATTTACACTGCTATCATAAGACCAATGTTGGCCTATGGAGCTGTTGTCTGGTGGCCCAAGAGTCAACAAATAACAGCAAAACTCAAGCTATGCCAGGTACAAAGAGTTGCCTGTCTGAGCATAACCGGAGAAATGCGAACAACACCAACGAGAGCAGTGGAGCTAATACTGTGTCTTCCACCGCTAGGCCTACATCTAGAAGAAGTGGCTCTGACTACCATGATTCGCTTCAAATCCGTTGGCATACTTCCAAACGCAAGCTGTGGCCAAACCAGAAGCCGCCTGTGGACTGAGGCTGTCAGAAAGATACCCCTTTTACAGGCATGTGCAGATGGTATTTCGCCTCGGCTTGTCTTTGATAAACCTTAAACCATACATACTACTGGTGAAGACGAGGCCGGCGTTGAAGGTGTAAACTATGTCTTCACGGACGGATCAAAGAAAAAGGATGGAGCAGGCTGTGGTATATATTCCAGGCATCGCGACTCCGATGCAACTGGACTATGGATAAAAATGCCAGTGCAGTACAAACAGAACTCGCTGGTATAACCGCACAAGAGATTGCTCGCAGAGAAATAACGGACAAGACAATAAGAATCTGCACAGATAGTAGACAATCACTACTGGCCTTGAAAAATTATAAAATAACTAAAGGATCAACATGGGAATGTCACCAAGCACTTGTGAAAGCATGTCAGATGAATAACATCTGCCTGTGCTGGGTCAAAGGACACTCAGAATGCAACGGCAATATAGAAGCTGACGAACTGGCCAAGAAGGCAGCCAGCCTGAGTATCCTTGGGTCTGGTCCTTCAAGTACACTACCAGTTGCAGCGAAACTTCAATTAATAAAGAAAGACACCCACAAAAAATTTAAGACGTTATGAGATGAAACAAGTAGCTGTCAACTGGCCAGAAATCTCTTGAGATATCCCAGCGAAGAGACGGCGAGGAACTATCTGGCAATGTCCAGGGGTAAACTGCGATTTGTTACAGGAATCCTAACCGGACACTGCCGGGTAAGGAAATACCTCTATAACATGAGACAAAGTGACACACCCATCTGCAGAGGGTGTGAACAAGAAGATAAAACGATCGAGCATGTACTTTGCGAATGTCCCGCCGTGTCATCGACCAGATAATCCATATTGGTGGAACGTTGGCCTTCTATGGCCAATTTGAGGGAAATGCCCCTGGGCAACATCATCACCTTTTGTACAACATTCGGCTGGTCGATGGCCTAGGGAGACATTTCCCTCACGGAGGAAGCACAAGGGGCCTAATGGGGCCTAAGTGCATCGGATCTCTGATCCGCACTCCGGACAAATTCCAGATTCCAGATTCCAGAATCAAGTTAAAGTAGAACAGAAAAGTAGGAAATCCGGAATATCTCCCATGGAGTATTTTCTATCTGGGTTCTCATGTGTGGGTTAGAATTAGTGATAGACTTTTTTTGGTGCTGGTCGGTCCCCCTGGCCTCTGACTGGTCCAGAGAGGGAACTTGAGAAGGGTAATACGCGTGTTTTATTTATATGAACTACATTGATTATTAAATATATAATAATAATAAAATGGGGAATTAGGGTAACACAGTTATATAAAACCATTTGCGACCATTATGTAAAAAAAATTTCATGGGTACTTCTGAAGAAACATCTACACCTCCTTTCTGTTGTAGAAACAAGGTGTAATTAAAAGGAGACCCTCGAAGTAGAGTATCATATACTCGTACATATTACAAATATAGCATCTCTGCCATATATTCAATAACTCGGTGGAATAGGATAAACAATCTGGATACATTTTGCATATCAGACGCGTGAGAGCTTAATGTTCCGCAGCTATAAAACACATAGTCGAGGATATATGAAGATACCAGCTGGAGCGAGATAATGGTGTGGAGTTGCGGTAGACGTATATGTGTGATTACGACTAGCGCAATAGATAACATTATGCATCCTACATCACATGATTTATAATAGGTCGAGCACTAGCGCAACCCAGGAAAGATAGTCAGCCGGCGGCTTTGCCAGGCCATCCAGTATAAATTGTGCGGAAAGTACCGATACTATCGATGTCGAAAGCATATTTTTGAGGTATGTATCGTAAATATGTCATTTATGGAGGCATATGTATAATTAAATAATAGTCTATTATGATAGTTTGTAATTTATTTTATCTACGACCACTATAGTAAATGCTAGATTTACTATTTAATTTAGTTTATGCGTTGTACGTAAAACTAAGTAAGCGAGTCCTTACGAACTGTCGTGCGTCAGATCCAATTGACAGTTTTTCGAAATTGTAACTGTCATTACCACATAAGTATTGATAAATCGCGAGGTGAACACCATAGGGTTCCAAGCGTCAATTTGTAAACAATGTTTTAGATAAATTTATTCTCAAGAGAAATCTGTACAGTTCTATATACAAAGTTCCGCTATTGACTCAACTATGTCAGCACAATGCAATGTGAATATAGTTCTAAATCCACGTTACGTCACAATTTTTAAAAGGTTCTCACTGACTAAAAGATAAATAAATTAGTGTTTCCCGCCATTTTCCTGTGCTGTTTTCAAATTAAAAGAACCAATTTCAACTCCGAAGGATAGTTTGAGGACTTTGAGAGCTCTTGATCGGAATATGTGCCCAAAAAGAAGGGTTAAACATGTTTGTTATTATAGAAAATCCTGAAAATAATTTTTCTAACCTAACATTGCACTTCAGAAAAAAATCAGAAAAAACTTTGATACAGGTTCTGATATAATGCAATTAGAAAACCTCCTTCAATTTTCTGAATACTGAATGCAAAATTAGTCGATATTAAACCCATTTTTCACCTTCAAGTTCCTCAAGCTGCTTCCAATTACAGTGCCACAAGGTTCTCAGTATATTGGAGTCCTTTTTCATAATCATATTTTTTTCAATAAAAAAATGTAATTCATGTGAACATTAAAAGGACATATATAAATGTTACAATAATAAATTAAATAATTCTATAAATAAAGCCAAAAAAGCATACTTTTGTAAGGAAATTGAAAATAATAAAGTCACATCAGAATCCCTTTAGGAGCGTGTAAAAACATTCAGCCATTAACTTACCTAATAAATAACTGTTTAGAGGTGGGATATTTTCCAAAAATTCTAAAATGTGCTGTGATAAAACCACTATACAACAGTAAGTTAGATATAGGGAACTATCGCCCAATTTCTCTTTTGTCAAACATTTCAAAGTTTTTATTAAAAGTAATAAACAAACCGCTTTGTATTTTTTTTTAATAAATATAAAATATTATCGAACTCTCAATATGGCTTTAGAGAGGGACGATCGACTGGTGACGCGATTCATCAATTAACATCATATGTCTATGAGGCATTAGATAAAAAACTCCTATAATCAGCATATTTCTCAACCTCTTTGATACGGTGTGTCATAAAAGACCGTTGAAGAAATTAAATAAATACGGAATACGTGGAAAATCGTATAACATATTTGAAGGCTATCTATCACACAGAGAACAACTGTTCCAACTGGATGATGTTCAGAGTGATTTGCAGACGGTTACCTATGGTGTTCCCCAAGGGATGGTATTGGGACCAGTCCTTTTCACTGTTTACATCAACAGTTTATTAAGCCTTAAGACACGTGGTAAGATTACTAGTTTTGCTGACGAAACAGCTGTTGTATATACGTCATCTTCCTGGCTAAACCTAAAAAGAGAAATAGAAAATGAGTTTCCAGAAATTGTTAAATGGTTGCAGTATAACAAGCTGACCTTAAATTATGGAAAGACAACACACCATGGGGCACACTGATCTAAAAAAATCTCCGTTAACTTGATTCGCGTTTTTAATATTAAAAACAATCGATATTTTCGAAAGTTTTTATTAGAAATGCTATTGACGATTTGCAAAAGCCATTTTGTTCCTCCCTTAAGTACGCTACTTTGCCACAATTTCATCTACTTTGTTTCTCTTACCGTTTCCCAGACCCCGTGCATTGCATTGAATATGAAGCACCCTCTATATCGGATAATGGAGAATTTAATTTTGTATTACCTGCTTTAGAACAATGTTTCATTTGAAATACAAAAAATTTGGTGGTTTGAATTTATACAAATGTAACGTCAAAAACTGAAAACCTATTATTGAATCGGTTTTAACTTTGGGACGTAAGTTAGTTTATATGTTCTTTTAAGGAAACCAAGGATTTTATGAACATTTTTCAGATTCAAGATTTATCTACAAGTCGTGGGTGTTTTTCTTAGGAAATTTCACAATTTTTATTTTATGGTTTAATTATCCAAGGCGAGTAATTGCAAAAACATATAACTACATGCATATACGCAAACCGGTTGGTTTCGATAACTTTTACACTGCTGGGTATGACAATGTGATAAGAATACGTCACTTTGAGAGATTGTAATGTCAGTTTGCCAATACGCAGTCTGATTTCAACATAAATGCTCGAACGTTTGTGGTAGAGTGCGATAGACAGAGACGAGAATTTTTTATTAAAATTTTGAATAAAAAAATATTCTCTGAGCCGCTCCCCATAATCGCCTGCCATTGAGGCTTATATACACCACATAGTATCCTAATAAACGCAGTAGCCTACGACGGAAAGCCTCGTTCAGTCGCCATGGTTAATTACATCCGTAACCCTAGAATGTGCTGTCCGTTGACACCGCCAACTTAATTACTATTGTTTTAATGACACCATATATATTCCAACGGAATAATTGGTGTGTGAAATCGAGTAGGAAAGATTTTTTTTGCGATTTTAAATGCAATTATCATAAACATCATTACAAGCGTCATAAACGCCCCCAAAATTAGAATGCTTTATTAATATTAGGTGCTTCCTGATTAACGCGAATACTATGTGCGAAAATATCCATCTCGTTTTGCTTTGTTCCATACACAAGCTTATCAAAAATTGAGGACATTAGTTGTATTACATTATAGCGTATTTGTATTAGTATAAATTTGCTGTGGTTCACCATACAAATTACTGTGTAAAAAGATACTGCAACATTATTAAAATTGGGAATATCTATAGTCATGTCAATCAATACTTTCCTCAGTAGTCCTCAAGAACAGCGCCGATTTTAATGATTTTTTTCTTGAAAATTTTGTTTCTTATATTATTTAAAATCAGAAACATTTTGGAGCGGGGAAGGAATTATTTATATTGTTTAAACAATAGCTGTGATATTTATATAAAAAATTCAGTTTTGTCTCTATATTTTCCTAAAAAATTATCTATATATTAATTTCTGTATATTCAGTATGATAAATTAAAAGTGGTAGGCTGGCATATTCTAGAACAATTTGCATATGTTGACCAGTGTCTGGATCACTTCTATTATATATATATTCTATGATATTTTAGATCAGTGTATACCTAAATATAAATATTATAAAATGGAACGTTATCCACCCTGGTTTACATTGGAAATTATAAATTGTATAAAACGGAAAAAATACATCATAGATATAAAAATCATTCCGAGTATCACATAGGTAATTTTAAAGAATTGCGGAAATAGATAAAAATATTAATTAAGGTTGAACACACAAATTATATAAAAAATGTGGAAAAAAATATTAAAAGAAACAGCAATGAATTCTGGAATTACGTAAACAATAAAAAATGTCAAAATAATACCAGTACTTATTATGAAAAAGATGGGATAAGATTAGATAACAAGGACGAGGTATAGTCGAAGCTTTTTCAGACGATATTCAATCGGTTTTTGGTGATGAAGCTACATATGACTTAAATCTAGCAAACACTAATAATAATGACACCACAGAATATTTGCATCTCGATAATATTGCTTTGGAAGATATTCGATTATCACTTAAAAATTTAAAACCAAAAAAGAAGACAAAATATAGAAAATTATAGACCGATATCTGTACTCAGCAGTAGCAAAGGTATTTGAACAAATAATTTATAATCAGTTACGTACGCATATGACGAAATTACCGAATGCTAGTATGGTTTTGCAGTAAAAAAATTAATAGTTACTAATTTAACAATATTTACAGATGATTTAAGTTCTATAATTGACAATTGTGGCCAGACGGATATTATATATTTAGATTTTGCAAAAGTTTTTGACATAGTGGATCACTATATTTTATTAAGTAAGTTTCAAACTTATAAATTCTCTAATAATTCGCTACTGTTTTTTAAATCGTATTTTACAGCTAGATCTCAGCAAATAAAACATGTGACCACTCTGTCGGCACCTTATTTGACTAAAACTGGCGTTCCCCCAGGAAGTAACCTGGGACCGTTGCTTTTTGTGTTTTATTGTTAACAACATACCTAAGCATTTAAAGTACTCTAAGTGTTTAATGTATGCAGACGACATTAAGCTATATAAAATGTATGCTACGACATAGAGCTATATAGAACATAGAGCTATATCGGTTGAAATTGAGAAGGATGCGCCATTATTACAATACGATGTCAACAGTATTTTCTCATGGAGCGAAAGTAATAAGCTACCAAATGTACGACCATGACTTGCTTACTAAAAGAGAATCCCTTATAATATACATACGTACAATAATGTACAATTGACTCAAATGACAAAGCAAAGGGACCTAGGGGTATTATTTAATAAAGAACTTGATTTTTTAGAACATATTGAGAATATGGTAACAAAGGCATACAAAAATTTGGGTTTTATTATGCGAAATACAAAACATTTTTCTGTGGAAACTACAAAATTGTTATATTATTCTTTTGCCAGGTCTATATTGGAATTTGCATCACAAATTTGGGATCCTAGGACTGTTGAGAGACATTCGAAACTTATTGAAACCATACAAAACAAATTTCTGTCATACCTATACAACAAAAAACATAAAAATATTCGAATTGCAATGACTACTACTTAATAAGAAATGAATTTAGTATATTCAAATTATCAATGAGAAGAAAAATATCTAGTGTCTTATTTATTTCTAATATAGTAACTGAACGTGTTCAGTTACTACATTAGAAGTAGACTACGTGTTCTCTCGAAATTTCATCACGATTAAATTAATATAATCCACAGAGAGTAAGAGCTAGGAATATTTTATTTTGGTATACTTATCGAACAAAACTTAGAGAAAACTCGACTGTCGTCAGAATGTGCAATATTGTAAACTCAGTTTGTTCAACAAATAATATATTTGAAAACTCCCAAAAAAATTAAAAAACAGTTAATAACTTCTTATACAAGTAATTAAATGTTCACCTTTTATGTAGTTTTCCGTAGATTTTATTTTTTTCCCTATTCCTGTTTTATTTGATATTCTTTATGATTTCATAAATTTCACGATTTCACGTTTCATTTGATTTTATATGCCCACTATGTTTTCACTTTTCTTTTTTTTTCTTTGAAATATGCATTTATTGATTATATTATATACTTATTATTTGTATTTAAGACTATACTGAATGTTATGTTTAAATTAAGTGATGTAGCTGTCAATTTAGGCAATTTGTCCTATGTTACATCAATAAATAAATAAATAAATATTTAGTGTATTCAGTATATTCGGGTATAAACTTTAATTATTTAAAATTACCTACCATAAAAGATACCGTAAAATCTTTATTGATCTTGAACAGTAAAATTCAAATTAATAATACTGAAGTTGCTGTAGATCCAAATTTAATTGTGCAACGTTTATGATTTTTTGAGAAAAAGAAATGACGAACTTTGCCAATATTTTGAGTACGAGCTGGCCCCCTATCTTCTTTCACTATTTGATAACGGGATGGAATGAGGAAAACTACCAAATCAACATTATTTGATATTTTTGTAGAATGTGAAAAGGAGGTTAATGATTTCTACAATATTTTTTTCTACAATATTGATGGTGGTATCTTACTCCACGGATTAAAACGAGAATTTCTTTGCACACTTTGCATCTGTGCAAACTCCAACTAATTTACACAATTGCAAACTATATTGCTCAAAAGTACTTTGCACCTTTGTTAAAATATCTTTTCCAGTAGCGGTCCCTTGTAGCGGCCTTAGAGCCTGTAATTCCTCTGTCACTGCAAATTCTTCATCAACACCTCGTATAAAATTAGCTAACTGGGCTGTGTCAGATAAATGTATACCCTCATCTAAAGCAATCGAAAATGCGTGAATATCAGCCAATCTATCGGTCAATGTCTTTTTGATATCACTAGCCATCTTATCTATATGTCGAACAACAGTACGTCGCGATAAGTGATCTTCTTCTTTTCTGGGCACAAAAGGGCTGCAATATCTACTAGGCACTCTTTACCAAACTGTCCCTCAGAAAATGACTTCGATGTTTTCCCTATTTAATTATAAAACTAGCTTTAACAACCCTGTCTAGATTTGATTTTTGTGAATGGAACTTGCGTTGCTGTCCGTAATGAGTTTTTTAATTTTATCTTTTCTTAACTGGCCCGTGAGTAAATTATATTGAGCGTAATGCTTGCTGGAGTAATGCCGCTTACATTGCACAACAAACACATAGGTTTACCACCATGCAAGATAAAAAAGTATTCATCAGTCCACTTGTTGACGACATTCTGTGTCCACTTTCCGATTTCTTAAACCAGACATGTTTATAGAATTTACTTGAATATTTCCACCGTCGTACTATTGACCGTACGCGATTATGCGTTGCGAACTTTATCAGTTGTTAAGAAGTAATGAGATGACACGCTTTTTTTAGCCTTGTAATGCAGTATTTAAGGAAATATTTAAAATACTATACAGGGGTCAATGAAAGCTTGTATTCTTCATAAATTTTAATCTTGGGCATGACATAGCTGAACATCTTGTATAGGGTATGCATAAGGCTAATCCTACGACATATCTTTACGTAGAGTATCCCCTTTGACATATTTTTTTCGAATTACTATATTTATTGAAACACCACCCATCAAAATTGGTGATTTTTGAAAAAAAATATGAATGGAACTGTACATCAGAAAATCAATCTCTCTCTGCGATTAATAGAATTGTGGTTGTAATACTTTAAATCCAGACATACATAATTACTTTTAGCAAACAATTGGCAATCAATCAATGGTGTATTGTTGCAAGCGTTACCTAATAAATAGCGTGAACGTAATAATAAAATAAGCGTTAACGTAATTTTACTACAATATGGATTATGTTTTTCTTATAACTACAATAGGGAAAAATGAAAGGAATGTGAACGATAATAGGCAATCCATAGTGAATACTTGATTTGGCAGCTAAAATACCTAGATTTTTTCTTTTCCCCAACGAAACGAAATTGTTTAAAAGTTTATTTACCGAAAGAAAATGAAAAAATTAGGAAAACGGACAGCGACGATATTAGGCATATCAAAAATGTTTATCTTTCCGCAAGAATCATAAATGATAAGGCCAGCAAATTGCGAGATATACTGGAGATAGTTCAAAATTAGGTTATTACTATAGCAACAATTTGCCTGCAATTAATTATTAAAAGAGATGAATGGCTTTCACGGAAAGATATAATCCCTTGGCATGGGATGGCACTGGAATAAAAAAGGGAAAATTGTTAGACGTGATTGAGAGCATATTTTTTCAAGCGGTGCCATTGTTTCTACAAATGCAATGATATTTGTCCACAAAAATAAAATTAATGAGTCCCTGCAGGACAATGGACGAAGGCAGACGATTTCTCTATGTGCCTGATATATATAGTAGGGGTAAACGAATTGAGTCCGAAATGGGAAGAGACAGGACACGAGAGAGACAATAGCACCTTCCTTGTGTTTCTGACATATTATTACTGACTGGCCTGGGACACTTTGATACAAGCTGGATGATGGCGATTTAATATACATAGAAACCCTATCGTCATAGAGTGATAAATCTAAATGGGTTTAGGTGGAGGTGGGCATAATTGATTAAAATCCTGATACCTAATACCTAATGGTATATTATTTAAACGACAGGGATTAAAAGAACATTATGTGGCTAACTAGTGTTGTCCTCTTTCAGCCAGTGTGATAGTCAGTTTTCTACCAGTTTTTTTAACCAGGATCATACATTATATGACCCCTGTATTGATATCTATTGATAGCATAGATACCCGTCGCATATAAGAACAACAAAATTCATGTTTACGACATATTTATGGTTTTAGAAGAAGACAAAGGATATCACACAAATTGAAAACTGCCATAAGGCTGAACATGTGTAACTGCAGAAATTTCAACAATCTTGTTTTTGTCATAAAATTTTAAAAAACAAAAAACTTATTTAAATATATTATAAAAATATTTTTAAATATTAACGACTTCTTATGCAAGTTCCTATTATAAATATTTCTACAGGTAATATTTGGTAAAAAAAAATTTCGCCTCATTCTTCTCAAAAAAGTTATTCTCATTATTCTTTTGGTAACTCCTGGGCCGTTTGTTTGTGCTTCACAAAAGTCTTATAGAATGATAGAATGTTGTTAAAGGCGCAATTTTCTTTCAATGTATATATATATATATATATATATATATATATATATATATATATATATATATATATATATATATATATATATATATATATATATATATTAGAGGGTTTATCTTGGAATGGTAGCAATAAAAAGACTGATTATGTTACTTAACGGTTCGGTCCTTTTTTGGGCCTTTTTCTAAAGAGTATTTTATTTATGACATATTTGACATAGGCAAAAATGACAGCTTTTTTTTAGGTTACTAAACCGTTCGATTTAATATTATGTAGATGTATATTTATAGTAAGTAGGTATGTATGTACGTATATAAGTTTATATGTAGAGAGAATGTGTTTTGTTAATTTATTTAATATTTTTATATTAACAAATTGTAGATTGTAGAAAGATGTTCTGTATCTTTCTTGTTATTACATGCATTAGGATTTTTTTAAATATAAATTGATTCCATAATTAGCCGTGTTTTATAATTTTGTTCTTTATTAATAACTTTAGTATTTTCGTAGTTAAATTGATTTTTGCATTTTTCTATGCATTCCTTTCTAAAAATGGCAGACGTTAGTTTTATTGATCTGTCTGCAATATCAATTATTACAGGTTTTTATGGTTCCGAGGGTTTTTTGAGTTGAAATTGGTATATCTACCAGACCATGTTGTTTTTATATTCCATTTTGTTATTATTTCAGTTTTATTATTTATAAGAGTTAAGTCTGAGAAATTTATTTTATTTTCTGATTCGTTTTCAATTGTAAATTGTATTTTTGGATGGTTGGTAATTACTTAATTTATTTAAGATGGAATTTGTATG
The DNA here is from genome assembly GCA_964058915.1 of Tetropium fuscum. Classification (NCBI taxonomy): domain Eukaryota; kingdom Metazoa; phylum Arthropoda; class Insecta; order Coleoptera; family Cerambycidae; genus Tetropium; species Tetropium fuscum. The sequence goes on from CAXKVY010000875.1 coordinate 25,722, forward strand.
TTCAGTTGGAAATGCAGTTAAGCAATCATCAACATAATGTTTGGCAAATAGTATTTTATAGTTTAATGGAATTATGTTTTTTTTTTCTAAATCTTCTAGGTATTATTGCTACCATCCCAAGATAAACCCTCTAAAAATAAATAAATATAGCAAAGAAATTAGAAGATTATTATAAAAATTATTACAAAAAATATTGTTAATATGAAACGAAATTTTAAAACCTATTACTATCCTGCAAAAACCTATTTAACTTAAAATATAATTACATGGGACCTCTGAAACAATATTCCTTAAAATTAGCAAATTTAGATTGTTTATTACCTTGTTGTAAATATGTTAATCCTTTTTTTGATGTATTTCCACAAAACTGTCACTTTCGATTACACTTGTACGCGAACTAGTAAACTGCTGTTCGGCTCTGCTAGTGGTGTCATCTAGCGGGATATCACTACACTGCTTCTGGAATGCTGACTGCCTTCGCTGGTATCTTTTTCTACGCCCTGGGATTTATCTACCCTCAAATTTATCTCACTTGCCTCTCTACTATTGTTTCCAAACTGCTATCGCTTGGTAGTTACTATGGAAGTTTGTTTCCTGTTCTTGTTGGTATTATAGCTGCAATTTGCCTTCACTGGGCTGGGAAGCTACCAAGCTTCTCCTTTTTATATGCGTAAAATCGACGAAAAAACACATATATGCAGTTTTACTGCTTCAAAACCATATAATACTGCTTCCTTATCACAAATTAATACTGATTATTTCAAATTACATTTAGTTTTTACTAATTAACTTTTACAGAATAATTGAAAAGCGTATAAAAGCGTAAGCGTATGAACGACAATTAATAAAGAATATTCCCTCGACGGCATAAAATTCAAATTTTCACTTGACTGCAGTGGCATTTTAATGCATCGACAACCTACAAAATCAGTGCCTACTTTAGCACTTCGTTAAGTATTGTAATATGGGTGGCAAGATAATGTTAGGACATTTAAAAATTATTTGTTTGTACCTAAACGGATAATTTAATAAAAATTGTAAAAAATATGTAAAAAATGTAATAGTTTTTAAGTTAATCTTTCCAAGCATGAGAACAAAGATAAGCTGATAAATATATAGAGCTCAAACTGCGGAAAAACTGCGCAGTTATGTTATTATTCTGTTTAACCCAACATTTTATGTGATTTTTAACAAATTGAAATTATTCTGCTTCTATGTACGAGTATACTTAAATATACTTTTTGTTTTTCAGGTAAGCATCGATCACTTAAAACCCCTAACTAAACCGCCAACAAATACGGCATTCCGGTAAGCATATTTCTTGTTTCCATTAAATAATTAAGGAATTAATGGCCCCATTATGGGAATGATCGATGGAGGTATTACACGTTGAGACCGTGTAAATCCAGTGGCTTCTTGTAATCCCCCACGAGGCCCATACATCTCTAATACTCGACTCATTTTGAGATTATCTATGAAATAACAGTATTTCACTCTGATCTTATAAAATAAATAACCTACTTTTCCTGCAGCTAAGTCCCGCCGTATGCGGTGGTTATAAATAATAGCCGTTGCTATTTTGAGGTACTTAGCGCCCCCAGAAGGAATTAAAAATGGTTACATAGTTAAATTACCGACATTGGGAGCTGCTGGCTTCCTCCGGAGCATTATCTTTAATTGTAATTAATAACTTGAACAGTTTCAACTAAATTTTCTATCATCAATCCATTCTTATCTATCCTAATATTTTCTTTCGCCCCATTCCTTCTGCTACAATATTTCTTCTGCTCTATAAATCACACCAAAATAGAACGCTATAACCAATCACGCACGAATACCTAGTTCTAAAAGTGAAAATGCATATTAATATAGCGTGAGTGAGCGAAAATCGTGCACAATTCTGGATCCGAGATACGTTACATAGCAGCAGCTCTTTGGTTCCAAAATTTGTCAATCTATCGAGAACCTATTGTTTGATAAGGGTTTCTTTATCTCTCGAGCCGGGAGCTCTGTAAGGTAGAGGCCGGTAAAATAAAAAATATAACGACAATGACGTCACAAGACTGTTCCCAAGCTCTATTTCAAAGTTGTAATAAAGTTAAAATAATATGCAATTGAATGTGTATTCCTCAAATGTATTTAATTCTTGGTGACAATTCGTAAAGTCGGTACAATTTTCCTGTGTAAATATTAAAAATATGTTTCTTGTGTTATAAAAAACGTGTTAGTTAAAAATTTACTTCACTACTTAAGGTAGGTGTCATTTACAATAAAATGCTTTAAAGATACTGGCTATTTTCTAGAAAAGAGCCCAAACAAAATAATAGCCAGGTGTTTTAAATAGTAAAATCTTCATTTTTTCCATTATGGCTTCTAAATGTTGCGTACCTAAGCAATTACGATAGTACCAATACTTATGTGTCCGGGTTTTCTGTTCCAAAAGATGAGGAAATTAAACAAATATGGATTAAAGCCATTCATAGAAAGTCTTCCTACAAAACATTCAGTAGTCTGTATTAGGTATTTATCAGAGTCGTGTATTATAAAAATAGATAGAACGACTAGGGAGGGTGGTTCTATCTTTGAGGTTCCTATAGAGAAACCAAAACTTACAAAAAAAAACGCTATTTCTTCAATATTTCCGATTTACAATTTGTCCTGGTGTAGTTACAAAATTGAGCACTACAGCAATGCATAAAATGGTTCCATTTTCTGCTGACCACTTGAATAGGACGAACAACTAGTAGAATATGTAGCTGAACACCCAGCTGTGTATGACAGTGGACACACAGACTATAAAGACCAGAAACAAAGAGAAAATACATGGAAAAAATTTATATTATCTTAAAACTCGGATGATTTAAGACAAAATGAAACTGTTGCCTATTTAACCAAAAAAAAACTGTTTGAATGTATCATCTTCATAACTCAAATTACCTCTTATCAGTAAATTTGATTTGATCAGTAAACTTGGTTCTCCTTTTAAACAGTCCTCTTTCTCTGTCTCTGTGGTTTTATTGCAATATTCAATAACAATATTTCCTTATCTTTGTCTTCTTCTTCTAACAGCAACCACTTCAAATCACTTCACATCGTCTTCCATATTATTTCTCACACAATATCTAATATCGAACCTGCTGAAATAAGCTACAAATGACAACTGACCGTCAAACGCACGCTTCGCAACGCTGCTAGGAAAATACCCCCCTGCGTATATCGCTAGCGTCGAAACGCATCAAAACGGACGCGTCAGACGCATGCGTTTTGACGCTGCTAGGAAATCCTATCTTAAGAGCTAACGCGTCTATTAGGGTACCTCTGTGATGGTGTGGAAACCCCGTTTCAAGTAATTTTACCATAAGTAACAGTTTGTTTTGAAATATATTAAGTTTTACTCATGAAAACCTCATATAATACTCATATAAAACGGTTTTCAAGAGACTAACAAATTTCGGATACAAGAAGCCTCGTATCCGAAACCAAAAAGTAACATAACGGATGGTCAAACATGAAGGACTCTTCTGGATTATGAAGAACTATTCAGTTTCTGAACTTTTACCCTACAAAGATTTTTTATTACGGCCTTAATTTCCAAATACAGGTAGTTTCACGTATTTTTCAATAAGTCTTGCCCCTTTTAGTTTACCCCCTTTTACTACCATACGTGATTTATGGCATATTATGTGCATTTTAAAATGCAAATGCGATCCTGGAATATTCTAGATTCTCTATAACCTAGAATCCAAAATTCTATAATCCTCGTTATATGTTTTCAAACCTGTCCAATATATCCCACATATATGCTCGATTGGAAATATATCTGTATTTCGTAATGACCAGTCAGTCCAATTGAGCGATAGTAGATCTTGATCTTAATCTTGAAGGTTGAACTGATCCGCTTGTTTTCTGTTTCATTAATTTATTTAACGTCGGCCTCTATTAGCTCCCAAGGACATTCACCGAGGTCCAGAAACAAGTACTGATAGATAATAAATGAGTAAATCAGGTAGTCATTATGTCCAATGGTATATCATGTGTTTATCATGAAGCTGATTTTGAGCAGAATTTTGCCTGGACTATATTTTTACCCTTTGTAGGGATGCGCGTGTCGACGCTGAATTCCGAATAACTAAATACACGGATGATGAACTACTATAAAAATGCAAATCATGAGCACAATAATAAGAACATCCCTCTGTCATATTTTACCGGTTGGTAACAATGGCAACCATTAAGCGAATTCGAGGCATTTATTCAAATTCAAATTATGAAAAATGTGGAGTATTATTAACGTAACACTCTATTTTTTTCTCCCCGTTGCGTCACTCTATAAAATGGTTCTTTAAAACAAATTGTAAATTAATTTAGGTTTATTTAATAGTATTATGAACGGCTATATCAAAAGCAAGAAATTAATTAATAGCGGATGGTTCCAAAGTTTTCTGTCTCCTGTGGACAACAGCAGGATCGATTTCTCGAATTTTATGAAAAATACAACGCCGTAAATGGTCTACATTTACAGATTCTTATCCCTCGTCATACACTTTTCTGCTCAATATTGACAGAATTCCTTTATTGGTTCAGCCTGAGATACGTTGGAGGGATTGTCTAATTTAGGAACAAAATATATATTTGCGTTATACCAATCTCTAGTTACCCTTGAATATAGGCGCAACTAGGGCTGCTGGGGGTGCAAAGCAACTACAAATAAAGTAGAGGTCCGTCAGAAACTCCCGTTTAGATATTTTTATACTTTCATTGTAAAACCTAAAAAGTTAAAAGGCACAAAAAAGTAATCGAATTAGTAGGTGTACTTGAATAGACGACCCAATAGGTGTGGAAATTTTGATGGGGCGACTGTAGCCCTGGTCGATCGGCAAGTCTCGGATGTCGCCGTCTGCTCGGCTAGACAGATACGCCAACAGCCCACAGTAGTCTAGAAGTTCAGTCAGAGTTGGTCAGTTGTTGAAATAGCCGTTTACTGCATTTATTTTTTTTATTTTTTAAGTTGTTTGGTTTTTCATCTAAAAAATGTTTTCTCTTGAAGGTAAAAAATATAGACATCAAATGTGTTAGACAAAACTGAATTATCTTGACACAATTTTAAACCTTAGACCCCCAAAAATTAGACGCTAGTTGCGCCTATGCCCTTGCATAATAGTATAAGGCTGGATCAGGCCAAAACATTATGTCACCATTGGCATAATATCTATTTAAAAACTGAAGCAGTTTTGGAAAGGCATCTTTGAATTATACAGTTGTGCAGTTAGGGCTTCTCCTCGCATCCAACCAATGCACGGTTGCGAGAAAATCCGGTCTCAGAAATGTCCCCTTTTATAGCTGGTGTAATTTCTATGTTGTCAGTATAAAAGCTATCGTTTCCTTTCATCAATGTATTGGACAAAGTGAAATATTTTTCATCAATCCATTAATCAGTTCATTGCTAAAATCCAATTGCCAATTGCCTTAACGCGCGACAACATCTAGCATTTATTTATAACTGAGCCACCGTGTGTTTTGGTCCTTTTCTGCTTTTTCGGAACATTATCCAAAATACAGTTTATTTCTTTTACTCCCAATCTACTAGCTAATTTTCTCTGAGGCCGCATGTGCGTCCAAGGTCGACTTATTTTAAATGGTGGTAAATTCTAACCACCATTGAGTGCAGGAGTGAGGGAAACCTGGAAAACCTCTTTAGTTAGATCTTGAGGATAAATTATTGAAAATTTTATTAGCACCAGTGCGAGGAATCGAACACACACTGCTGCTAGGTGATGAAGCCGAGAGCTACAGCGCTAACCGCTCGACCACCGTCCCCGTTAATTTGATAGAAATACAAACCATCTAAAAATTTCAGCATCTTGTCACTTCCCCCATAATGCGAACTTTTGATCATATTAAAATGTAGGTCGTCTTCGATACATCACCCTTCATCGGTATTTAGAGCGAATTGCAGAAAAGTGTCCTACCTCTATTCTGAAATAATTATAAAATAATTTTATACCTATTGGATAATACTTCATTGCTCCTTAACCAGCAATTTCGCGATTGGCTTGCATATCGCTGTTTTAGTTCTATATCTGGATACACACCTAGCTGACGGTTTCAGTTCCGCATATTCGTTAATTCATTAAAACGTACATTATGGAACATGTATGCTGTATGCAGTTCAATGAAATGGAATATCCGAAGCCTGTATCCCAGCCTACATTTGGGTTCTATTGTAGCTGGCAAGCTACGACGTCACATTGCGGATCCGGCATAGTGGATAGTTGTGTAATTTTAATTATTAAAATTTGAACTGTTCAGATGGCTGATGTACCGGAATCAAAAGGGACGCCCTTGATTGACAGATACTCGGCATTGCTATTAACTCCTGTTATATAATACATGACCGAAAGCCGGTGAGATGTAAATGTCAGCGGCAACCTGCAGGTCCGTATCCGAATGCAGACAGGTTAATTAAATTATTTATGATAATCTATGACCTTTCAGAATAATTCTGGCATGGCTTCCAGGTGACCTATACGAGATAAATATTTATGAATCGTTTTTTAGTTCTGCATTAATGCATACCTTTATGCACGGACGTGTTCCCCATGGCAGAGATGTCCAGCTGTCATAAAATTTAAAGTACTTTAATTTAGTGAATCATATATTGATTGTCATTGCAAGTATTCAAGTTGCTAGAATTGCATACTGTTTAAACTGCTAGCTTTAAATGGAGAGATTTTAGGTTAATATGTTGCAATTATTCGCCATTGTACCGTCGTCATTGACGTACCTCAAGAATCATAGACCGGAAACGGATAGCCATATCAAGCAAATATGTTAGCCGAGCTTTACGTAAAAAGTAAATTGCTATGTTTTATAAAAGTGTTACATAAATTGTTACATGAAATGTTACTATGTTACATAAAAGTAATTTAAATATAGCTGTGGAGTCAGGGCAGAAGACGATATATGTCAGTTTTATAAAATTTTACAGGGGAGCTGTTTAAATATATTTACTATTATCAAGTCGTCATAAAAATGTGAGCTGTGTATAAAAAAGAACTGACCAAATCAGTTTATCTCCCAAGTTTCAGGATATATAAAGTCATGAAACAGTAGAACAAATATTTTTTAAGCTTTGCAAACAAGAACAATTTTTTTTTAATACACTGACGGACATAAAAAGTGGTGCACCTAGATTTGGTCCCAAATTTGATGTTCAATAACTTTTAAACCAGCCTATCGATTTTGATAATTTGTTTTTATTTGAAAGGTCGATTCTTGCGGATGACTATTTTGTAATTGACTTTCCATAATAAATTTATTTTTTAATATGTACAGCCTTTAAAAACCGATTATGATTTTGACACGAAATTTGACTGTCGCTGTGGAGTGAAATTTTATTTGTATTGAATTCTTAGGTTGGTCACGGTGTTTACCATTCTTTTTTCAATATTCTCTTTTTTGAATCACCTCTCTAGCCCCTTCAGCAACGAAGATGCGACATTTTAGATGAAACGGTGTTATTAAGTTTGATATTTAATAAGGAGACTATGGTAACGGTTAACACTGAAACGTCAAAAAATTCAGTTGAAATTCTCGTGAAAAAAAAATTCTTTTAACGTTCTAAAAGAAAATGCCAGTGCAAATTAGTCCAATTCAAGTAGCTAGAGTTGTGGCTTTGGTAGAAGATAGAAGGAGTCAAAGATATGCAGCTCGTATTGTTGGTCTACCCAGAAACAACTGTCCGAAGAGCGATCCAACGCTACCGAGAAACGGGCCAGGTAGTTCCAGGATTATGCAAAATATTGACGATTGATTTATTGGTCTGCAAATATCGAGGAATCCCTATCAAACAGCTGTGATCACAAACCGAAATTTAAGAAACGCACGAGGAACAGTTGTGTCAGATCGAACAATTTGTCGGAGATTCAAGAGTCTCTTTTATCGCACTCGACTTTTTGGCTCGTTCTATTCTAGCGTGATTTGCGTGACATTCTAGATGAGTGTGATCGGGTAGAAAATATTTTTGGTCAATTACCTCGACATTCTTATGACAGTTAGCAATGCTTTTAATTATATGTTAATATATTTATTGTTTTATTAACTTGGGCTCCACGTTGGGATAAGCCAATAGTTATGGTTTTAAATTATTATATTAACATATTTCTTTACGTTAATTTAGTTTAATACTTACTTACTTTAATTTTACTCAAGCTTCTGATGATTCTCACTTGAACTGGGCGCCAGTTCTTATGAACAATGATTTACGTTTTGTTAGTGTATTGAATCACTTGGGCTATTAGTATTTGTTTTAATTTTAAACTTTAGACATATTACATTTTGGATCTTGTCGTTGTTTTAGATCATGAAAAAATCTTTATCTCATAGGGGGTTCAAAATAATCTAAAATTTTCTATTATTTTAAGTATTTCGAATAAGTGAAATGCTAGTAATATTATAGTTAATTTTAAATTTGATATTTATTAATAGAATATTTGCATGGAGAAAACATTGGTTTTAATTTGTTATTTAACATAAGTTTATTTATTAGTAGATATAAAATTGAATATTTGGAATCAAGTTCCTTAAAATAAAACCCTACTATGTCCTATCATTACTTAAAATTAATAACATGGGATTTAAAATCCTCTGAAAAACAATGTTCTTATGATCTAGGTTATTTAATTGGATTTCTATCTCGATATATAACTCTTATGGTTGTTTTTTACCTTGTTTATATCTTGAATTCCTTTGCAATTACATTTGAATATTCCTACACTCTCTTGCACTCTCTTGGAAGATGGATCGGAATTCGCTATTTACCTTTGATGCTGGAATTTGTAGCACTCGTGGTGTCCACTGAGTTGGAACATTAACTGTTTAATCACGGCCTTTATCCTGTAGGTTTTATGGACTTGAATTTTATTTTATTTTGTTGAATAATAATTATTGTGGAATTGAGCTTTAGGAAACTGCTTATGCTCTACTCCCTGCCGATCAACTTGAGCAACACTGATTATTATTTATTTTTAAACTATTAATTTACACATAATTATTTATAAAACACATCAAATCCGGTTATATACTACTTCAAATAAATTATTTAGATTTTAATTGAATTTCTGTTTATATATGGATCAAAAATTTAATGAGTCTTACTAGACGTAAAGCAGTTTAATGCGGTACACGGCCGCCTGCGATAGGTAATGAAAAATAGCAATGAATGTAAATGCGTTAAAATAAATGTTGTTGATATGTCTGCAATGTCATATTTTGTTTATTATTAAACTCTCTATGAGGCGGTTATGGTAGATACAGATCGATCGGTTAATAAAAAACAATATTTTGGCGATATCACGTAACTCTATGATTTTTGTTGTCACTGTAATAATCAGCCTAAGAAACAACACCAATTCGCCAATTTAATTTAAATCAAACTTTGTAATTTTTGAGAGTACAATCAAAGGGCAGAGTATAATTTAGTTTTTAGCCATATTTTTTGTATAGTTACTAATTTTCCATACGTCTTTAAAAAGGTGCTACAATGCTTTAGTGTTAAAATGTAATACTAGAACCTCAAAAACTAAACGTGATTTTGTATTTTTTGCAATAGCTGTTACGAATTCTTAAGGACAACTAATTTAATTTTGTCCCTATAATGCATCTGACTATTAACCCTGTCAGTTCTCGGTGGCTCTTTATTGCCCTGTAGAAAGTTTTACTACATTGTAAATTGGATTTTAAATACTGCCTTATTATAAGACTTAAATTTGCTTTGCAGAATGTCACATTTCTGTAGTAATTCTCTTTCAGAAATGCCCAAGTGTTCGGGGTGAAAAAGATTTATTTTTATTTACTCGAGATTCCTCGGGAATTTTATAAATACCCAGTGCTTATCATTAGCCGCGCCATCTAATTAATTATAAGTTACACCCGGGGTAATGAAGTGTCTTAGGAGACTATAACCGGATCCGAATGGGTGTTCGTATTTTACTGCATCTTACGATTTACGCTGAAGCTGAAATTAGTGCTAGCAATAACTAAACACGCATATACGTATCTCATATAGAACATAAAAATAAATCAGACGAACTGAAATATCAGAAGTGTCAAATATAATTTATATATTTATATTATAAGTACTACAAAATAGGATTTAGACAAATTATCTTCATCCGAACATGACATAAATCATGGTGAATGTATTTGATGATTTCCGGGTCTTTTCCCACGTGTTTTCTATTCTTCTAGAACGACGGTTCCACGGTTTCGGTCTTAAGTAATTCTATGAGATGGTCTGCATTCTTTACGTATGACTTCATCTTCTCAATATGCGGTTGAAGTTTCCTTGGTAAGTATCTTGCTAGTTCTTGTAGTGGTGACCCAATATAACTGACAATCGGTGTTAGGGGTACTCCTTCTTTGTGAATTTTTGGTAATCCATATAAATTTGGACATCTTGATGATTTTCCTCTCGAAATCAGCTGATTTTGTATGACTTTATCTATCGGGCAGTTCTGGATCTTGGTCATTGTAGTCTTTTCTAAGTATGTTGTTGGATCAGTCGTGATACGTTAGTATGATGGGTCATCTAATAGTTTTTCTATTCTTCTATGGTATCGTTACTGTCCATTATAACGATGGCATTTCCCTTGTCTGCTGGTAATATTATGATGTCTTTGTTTCGTCTCAACTCCTTTAGTGCTTGTTCTTCTTTGTATGGAAGGTTTCTCTTGGGCGCTCGAGCTGTCCTTAATATTTGTGATACATCTTGATATATGGCTTGGTATCTAAACGGTATTGGTATCTAAACTGGACACTGCTGATTCTACTCCGCGATTATACTTCCCACAGGAATCCGGGTCGGAGCAACTGCGAAGTTGAAACCTTTGGCAAGGAAGTTAATGGCATCTTCACTTAATGCGTGACTCGATAGGTTGTATACCACTCTTTTTGGATCAACGGATTCAATAGTTTTAGTTGGATCTTGCTGGATTTGGAGTCTGTCATATTTCTTTTCAGTTTTTGTGTAGACATGCTTGCATCATTTTCGGTTCGGAACTCAGCAAGTTGGTCAATGATGTTCCATAGCGCTGGATGAATGGTATTACTTAAATGTAGATGTAGTGCTACTAGTTTCTTGTTGATGCTGTCTAACGTACCTCGGGTGTCATGGATGGAATAGCGCGAAACCAGTTCTTCTGAGAATTCTTCTTGTTTGATAGTCCTTCTTGTGATATGTCAGGTTCATGCATTTTGGGATGATATCTTCATCTCGACATCGTTGCAGGAATGCTAGGGGGCAAAGGTGTGTACTTTTCTTCGATCGAAGTTTTTCTGGTCTGGTCTGGTGGAATGTCTTCTCCCCGTAGAGACAAATTATGTTGCTTTTCGCGGGTATAGAATGTACTTAATGATTTCTGGGTATTCTTCCACGTGTTTTCTATTCTTCTAGAACGACGTTTCGACAGAGTCACATCTGCCATGTTCAGCTTCTTCTACATAACGGCTTGTTGCTGCTTCTGGTTGCTCGAACTGAACTCAATATTTATTGCGATTTCGAGAATTGTACCAATACTTTCTGAATATGCTTTTTAAAAATTAGTGTTACTACTTTAAAATAGTGTAAATAATAAATGTGTTACTACTTTAAAATAAATTTACATTACATTACATTAAATCACAATGTCTAGAAGGATATTCCACATCCATTAGGACTATCGTCATTATTTCCATGTCAATTAAAGCCTAATGCTTTTTGCTCATAGAGCAATGATATACCGACCAACTATCGCTTACCCTACTGGGAGGCAATACTCCAAACACAATTTAATTACTCGCTAACCTATATTTGTTGCGGGCAAACTCCCGAGGTCATATCGCTGTGTTTTGGGACACTCAGATCATTTATCAAATTCCTTAATCAAGTTATATGCAAAGTTAGCGTTTGTTCCTCTGTAGTGTAATCAAATAACGAAGTAAACGGATTGTACAGATGGTAATCCCTGTTTTAATAGTATATTGTTTGCGTTTAATTTAGTTTTGGAGACGGCTCGGCGCGGCGGCTCTTTGTACGGGGCACGGGGCGAACATCCAGGCGCACTCCTGTAAATTATTATCCTGATAGATTATTTCGCTCGGGTTACCTAATTAAATTAGTCTGTCTCAGATGCTGGATTTAGATGAGGTAAATGTGATAGTGGCCATCAGAGTCAGCCTCCTCGAATGTAGGTACAGGTACATGCTCGCGTTTTGTATGTAGGTAGTAGAATATTCGGCACTAATATTATAAAATATTTAGTTGATAGATATGAATGGTATGTGTATGCGTCCTTCTTATGAAACTGTCCAATATAACCCAGGAAAATAAAACAAAATAATAGTCAATCTGCAAAAAAATCCTTGTTAAATTTTCTTATCAGAATTATCTTTATTTTGACATCAGAAATAGTGTCTCAAAAATCCAACGAGAATATACGCAAAAAACGCAAAAAATATTGTAGGTCAAAGGCCGCAAAAATTACTTCTTTATTACTTAACTACTATCAAAAAAGTGCTTCCATCATTTCCGTCAAATAACTTGTCTATATTATGTTAATTCTCTTTCCTTCACCTTCAATGAAGGTGACAAGAAATGTTTTTTTTTTTGAAAAGTTGAAAGTTAGAAAAGAAAATTTGAAAGAAATGTTTCAAAAAATGACGTTTTTCGGTTAGAAAACAATAGCGAAAAGCAGAATTTCTCTATCAAGTAAGTAATTTTTCTACAAGTAAGGGGCCTGAAAAGACTTTTCCAGCCTAGGCCGGTAAAGTGTCAGACAAAAAGATTGAGCGTTTTTAGTTATCTATTTAAAATCTTTTAAAGCGTTTTTAGTTATCTTTTTAAAATGCTAGCCCTTTTTAGAGTTCCGTACCCAAAGGGTAAAACGGGACCCTATTACTAATACTCCGCTGTCTGCCCGTCCGTCTGTCCGTCTATCACCAGCCTGTATCTCATGAACCGTGATAGTTAGACAGTTGAAATTTTCACAGATGATGTATTTCTGTTGCCGCTATAACAACAAATACTAAAAACAGAATAAAATAAATATTTAAAGGGGCTCCCATACAACAAATGGGCATGGACCTGAATCTGTATGCTAATAAATGCCGGAGTCGCCGGTAGGACGAAATTAATTATTATCTTAAGTAGGTAGGCTTTAGATATCATAAGTAGGTAGGTTTACGCAGGTACTTAATCTGTTTTTTTCTACTGTGAAATGAAAATAAACGTTAATTAATTAATTATTATAATGACTAGTAAGTTTAATACCTATGTTGTTGTAACACGAATAGAAATAACTGCATATGTTCTCACCTTATAGATATGCAGCACTTTTTACGTTGAAATTTGCATAGTGGCAAAGCATAAAACAGAAGCACAGAAAAATACTAAATGAAGTCTTTAACCTAGAAAACAGTACAACGTACAACAATAAAACCTTATTTTTAAACTTACTTTAATTTACAAAAATGGACCTATATATCACTACATTGTCACGGAACCTTTTATGTTAATAGATTCAAACTTCCTAAGTCTAGTGCAACATTTTTAAAGTGGATTGGGGGACGACAATTTTCTGAGTTATGTATTTTCTTGTGAATGTTGTGATGTTATTGTGTTTCGAACCATAGAAGTGTGAGGTGAAGTTATTCAATATTTTGTTAGCTATTACAAGTTTGTTATTTATTGACTCATCCACATAGCCCTCAGCTACAGTGGAAGATTTGCATCCTCCGGGACGTTTAAGTAAGGTTATGTCTGCTCCTGCATGAGCCAACAACGTAGCAGACGTCCTTCGAAAGCAGTGCCCCGTATATTCTTTGGCATTCGCAAGCTTCAAATGAGATGCAATTTCAAAAGGAATTGCCCCGATTCTATGAACTCCCACGTTTTGTTTGCAACTCTTGTCATTTCTATAACCCAAGAAAAATCGGTCATTTCCCTCAAAATTTGGTGGTCGCAGCAAAGAATATTTCCGATAATGTCTTAAAATAAATATTCCCCCGTTACAGTAAATGAGCGAGGTCTATTTGTTTTATTATCAGGAATTTTTATTAAAAAGCTATGCCTAAAGCCTCTATTTGTGACACTTTTAAAACTGCTTACTCCAGTCAATAGATACTATCAAATGGCTTACCTGGAAAAAATAGGACGATTTAAATTATAGGCTAACTTTATGTTCTTTGGGTCGCTTATTCTGAATTTTTTACTTTCCACCAAAAAAACTCACGGTAAAACCACTATTATGAAAAAAATGGCGCCAAAAATTTATTTTTTTCAAAAAAACTCACTTTTTGTTCTTTTTTATAGCAAAATATACAATAAATATACTTGAAATGCTTGAAATATACAAAAAAAATTAAAAAAAAGGTTTCAAAAGGCTTTTTTGGCAGATCAAACTTAATGGCGCTCTGAGACGCAGCGCGGCAGGTTGTGCAGTCAATGAGGGTTTTGCAGTCATTGATAGAAAGTGGAAATTGAAGATTGGGGTGAAAAATCACCCCTTTTGTATTTTTCAATATATCTCGTAAGCAAAGCAAAATCTCGATATATCTCTTATGAACCTTATTCTAGAGAATCAAATTTCCCATCGGAATAACATTTTCTGAATATTAAAAAAATAATTCACGCCGAAACAGTCGAAAGAAACTTGAAAAAAAGAGAAAAAATTTCGATTTTTTTATTTTTTTTTTTGCTTTTTCGCCTGTCTTTTTTTGATCCCTCTGAATATTGAATATTGTTTTCGTTCGAATTTTATTGAAAAAATTATTGTTTTACTCAATTAAAAAAGTTTCGTTTTGATTTTTTTTGAGGGAAACGTCAATAGCGAAATTTACCTCGATTTTCTCAGATTCGAAGTTTTGCCGGCCTTATTAGTTTTGTTTCCCCATAATGAAGAGCCCGATATGGTTGATGTAAGTATTTGGTTCCACCAAGATGGTGCTCCTCCACATTATGCGGCACGTGTAAGAGCATTTTTAAATGAAACGTTCCCAAACCGATGGATAGGTAGACGAGGTTCTATTGAAAGCCCCCCAAGATCTCCTGATATGACCCCATTAAATTTCTATCTATGGCATTATTTGAAAAGTACGGTTTATGCCACTCAGCCACAGGATATCGAGGAATTGAAAGGAAGAATCTTGAATGTTGCTCGTGAAATGCCACCTAATGTTATTCGGTCTTCTGTGAACGCTCTACAAGATCGAATTGATTATTGTCAGACTGTAAATGGTGGCCATTCGAACAGTTATTATAAAAAATGTAGCTTACGAGATTTTCCCAAGCAAAGTACTAAATTTTAACTCCATCTTTTAAATAAATTCGGTTTTTTTGCAGAAATCTTGAACAATGTGTTTAAATTTGCCAACAAAATATACTTTTATGCTGAAATCAGCAACATAATCCTTCACAGCGTAATTACAAGATGCGTTGGACGTTCTTTTGTCAAATGCGATTGATTGGCAATTGTTTTAAAGTTCTTATTTTTAGCAAAGCGTAGGTAACCATGGGAACTTTAATTTAGCCAATATTTTCGGTATTTATGATCCAAAATTAAAATTTTGCTGAATTCAGCATAAAAAATCCTTTGAAATAAGGTATTACAAGGGGTGTCGTGCTATTTAACATTTTAAAGGGGGTGGGGGTTAGGAGGTTGAGGATGAACGAATGAAAATAACTCCTGTAGGTAAGAATTTAACAACAAAAATCGACCTGTGTGAGATTTTTTCCAAAACTTTGCTAATAAGTTTTATGAATTTTATTCCAAACTTTTGGGACATACTGTATTTTATCATATAAGTTAAAACCGCAATGTTGATTTGGCTCTAAAATCCCAAACTGTTTGAGACCGTCTGCCAAAACAAAGCTAATATAACCTATCCCATTTGTAGATATTTTCAGGTAGTGATTACAGACAAAACACGTCATGTCGTATTAAATTTGGTTTTGTATAGGATCACAGGATAATGTAACGTTATTATGTCAAAATTAACAGAATTTGCTTCCAGCTTTCAGTGCTTCTGTACATACTGTTCAGCTTTTAGTGCAAATAATAACGTATAGGAATGGCTACATGTTTATTGGAACGGTCGTTTGAATAATTAATCGAGTTCACTAATGGGGTCCCAGATATCTCTAAGTACTCTAACAGCATAGAATATATAATTTCTATATTTATTTAATTACAAATTAATATATTATGTTTACACGCATTTTCTGTTTAAAATTTCAAGTAAGCTTTGTGGTGGCTATTACTTTAACCGAACACAATAAAAACATGTATCACATGAGATTTAGACACCAAAACGTTAGCAACTGTATAAATCTCATATATTATTTAAAATAAAATCTGGTGAAATAAATATTTTTAATAAGCATAACCATGTCTAGAATAAATAGGAATGTTCCTTGCATCATCGTATGCATTAAAATCCAAGTTCAAGTTATCAGTCTGGTGTGGAATTCTGCTCTATACTTTTTCAAATATTTGATCAGGTTTCCGCCTGGAATGGAAATTCGACTCATATACGTACACATCACCCGTCCTGAACAAATGTATAACAGGAGAATTCACTAATCTATAACCGTTGTTTGTACAAGGCTTTTGATTAATTCACACTTTTATCTTCGACAAAATAAAATTGGAATGTTGCCTAAAATAAGTATGAAACTATGAAAAAGCAAAAAATAATAGAAATAGTTGATCTAATTGGTAATAAAATAGAGATAGCAGAATCAATAGTTAACCTGTAAATTGCTAAATAAAGTAAGGAAGATACTACAAAGGCAGAAAATATAACTAAGAATTAAGTATTCCATATTTATAATTATTCATAAATTTGTACATGGAAGTTTTGTTGCAATAAGGTACATATTTTAGTAGTTGAACTAGAATATCAATTGAAGTCATATATTGACAATAGTCCATTGATATAACATTGCAAGTATCTATTTATATAGCTAGTCAGGTAATTCGATGAAATTTCCTCTGGATACTTTCCAATAAACATATTCCCACATTTAATTTACTCAATCTCATTATACATATAATTATTAGAGTACAATGTTCCTTAGATGTAAAACTGTAGACGTAACGTTTGATAAAATTAATATCACAAATAAGACATCAAACATGTGCCTGAAGATGAGACTGGTGTTGAAGGTGTAAACTATGTCTTCACCGACGGATCAAAGAAAAATTAAGGACCAGGCTGTGGTATATATTCGAGAAATCTGCGACTCCGATGCAACGTGACTATGACTCATGATGCAAACATAACTCGCAGGTATAACTATATCCGCACAAGAGATTGCTAGCAGAGAAATAACGGGCAAGACAATCAGAATCTGCACAGATAGCAGACAATCACTACTGGCCCTGAAAAACTATAAAATAACCAAAGGGTCAACATGGGAATGTCACCAAGCACTTGTGAGAGCCTGTCAGATGAAGAACACCTGCCTATGTTGGGTCAAAGGACACTCACAATGCAACGGCCATAAAGAAGCTGACAAACTGGCCAGGAAGGCAGCCAGGCTGAGAATTCTTGGGCCTGGTCCTTCGAGTACACTACCAATTGCAGCGAAACTCCAAATAATAAAGGAAAACACCCATAAGAAATTTATGTGGGATGAAACAAGTAGCTGTCAGCTGGTCAGAAATCTCTTGAGATATCCCAGCGATCTGGTAACGTCTAGGGGAAAACTACGATTTGTAACAGGAATCCTTCTACAACTTTAGCAGGTGGAGTAAGCAATAATGGCGGATATTTCTTTTGGGACGAGGAACGGTGAGCGGTAATCACGGCAAGTCGCAACTTTGGAAACAGCAACTGATTTGGAAACAGCAGGCGAAGACGGTAGGCAGTGTAAGCAGGAGACCGTGGCTAGCGAAGAATGCTAACTGACTATTTCAGTCTAGTCGTAGTTGCTCTTCTAGCAATTTTGGCTTCTATTTCTGATACGAAATACTTTTGCCGGTTATTTGTACTTGCGAAAATGACGTGTTCTAGACTTGTTGCTGCTGTTTCGGATGTTTTTTGTCTAGTTTTTATTATTTTAGTGGCAGAATTGTATTTTAAGGAAACGTGGGTATTACTATTACTATGTTA
Organism: Tetropium fuscum; assembly: GCA_964058915.1. Classification (NCBI taxonomy): domain Eukaryota; kingdom Metazoa; phylum Arthropoda; class Insecta; order Coleoptera; family Cerambycidae; genus Tetropium; species Tetropium fuscum. The sequence continues at coordinate 43,872 of CAXKVY010000875.1, forward strand.
TGGGCTAGTTTTACAACTGGGGGCTTAAAGCGTTGGTACATTGTCACCTTAGTACTAGTCACTATTTCAGCGCAGTGGAGCTGCTTTTATACGATTTCTGACGGGTTTTTTGGCGTGACTCGTGGTTTCTTTGTCTACTGGTATTGTCATCGAAGTTCGGCGCATGTGGCGCTGTCCGATATTTCGCTGACTTGGGGTGCTGCTACGTGGATTCCGTGTATTGGAGAAAAATTATATACGGCGACGCGGTGCCCAGAAGGGGTTTGTTTACGACCTGGCTATGAGCAGAACTGAATGAATAATTTAATAACAATGTTTACCTGAAAAGAAATGAAATTTTATGAGGCATATTAACGGACAGAATAAAATGAAATTGAAAATTATATTGAGATAAACGAATATCCAGAGCCCAAATACAGAGTTAAAATACAATAAACACGTTAAATTATAAAGTAATACGTGTACTTAGATTCAATCTATAAAGTCGCAACTCTAGTATCAGTCGCGAGCGAAAGCATCTCTACACATCGCACAGACGATGTACGAGAAATCATCTGATTGGCCAGTATGTAAATTAAATAATATTAAAGTCATTTATCGGCGCAAACTTCTAAATCCAACTTAATCGGAATAGACAAATCCTAATGAACATTATGGTATATCACACTAACATAAACTCGGTATATTGTGACGTAAAATTCTAAAAGCGTCACCTCAGAATAGGGGTTCAGGATTAATAATGCTGAAGCAAAATGTTTGAGGTACAGATGGGTACAGGTCACTGTATTGTGAACATTGAAACTGGTTGCCGAAAGTGAATATGATGTGTGAATTCTATGTAGAATGGAAAATTAAACTGTTTTGAACCAAAATTCAACAACATTTAAGGTAAACTAAATAAATTCAATAATTAGCTGGAATATGATTGGTCACATTATATGAGATTAACATCACATAACACTCTTTGTCAAGGAACTTCGATTGTTTCAAATTGACAAACTTCCGTAGAAACGAGTAACAAATAGCGAGAGTTGCAATAGCGTCCTTTAACAAGCAGCAGCTACGCTTATGTGTCTGTAAAAATTTATAAATTATAATTAGTTAGACAATAGTAAAATAAGAAAATTTGTGCTACAGTATTCAGTTATCAACGGGTAAACAAGTAGAGAAGAAAATTATCAAGATTTATAGTGTTCTGACTTGGTAATAAGTTATTCCAAGCACGGTGTCTCCAGGGAGAGTGTACGAGACTAAAATAGTGTGTACGAGGAAGGAAAAGGAGTAGAAATCGTTCCAAGAAAATAAAGTAAGCAGAGGATAAAGGTTATCCAAATTTTCCGTGTTAAATTGATACCTACCTAAAAGTTACGGTCAAGAGTAGCGAGTAGGTACCCATAGTAAAGGTGAATCCGATAGATGGTAGCATCGTGAACCAGGATAAGCAGTTTTCCAAAAAGTTCGGTTTAAATAAAATTGTGGTGCTTCGAAACTGAAAGGATTATACATAAACGTAGCAAGGTAACAACATTTTAAAATAATTTTAGTAGTAAGAATTCATTGTTCGAGAGGCCCACTGCCCGTGTAATTAGTGTAAGATTGCGTAGTTTGTCTAAATATTAAGCTCTTTCAAAATATTACTCCTCACAGAGTTTTATGATTTGCATGTATGCTGCTTAAGTGCATACATTAGTTGCCATTTTTTCTAAATAATTTTGGTAACCACATATTTATTTCTTGTCTTATAGACATATCTACTTTCCTTTTGTTAATAAAACAACCAAGTTTGTATAGTTATGAGTTATCATTACTCTCATGTAAGAGTGGGAAAATAACCTGATATCATTAAGATTTACCAAGAATAATTTGCAAGCAAATTAGTTTCAATATTCCAAGCAACCTAGTTGAACCTCCCCTGGCTTATAGAAGACCCAAGCTCAGCAGTGAACTTTTATATTTAATAGAAATAAATGTTCAAAGAACTGGCGCCTAGGGAAATTTAGCAGTAATATCGAGATCGTGACAGTATAGCAGACTTGTCAGGTATTCATACTCTGTGCTTTCACTGCATAACTTTGATAACAATTCATATCCATATGATCTCTTTACAATTGTCGCCCATAACGTGGGGAATTAAGTATACAAATATTTTAAAACTTATCAATTGTCTCCACAACGTGGGGCATTAGTAGTATACCAAAATTGACAATTGGCACCAACGTGGGGCATTAGTAGTATACCAAAATTGACAATTGGCAACAACGTGGGGCTTATACTTAAAAAGCATTAAGTATTCATATATCCATAAATCACAATTGTCTCACAACGAGGGGCATATTAAGTATACATATATCCATTTATCACAATTGTCTCACCAACGTGGGGCATATTAAGTATTCGTAGTATACCATATATTACATATATATATGAAATGAAATGTAATCTTGGGTTTGTAGCATTTCATTAGAGAAATAAACAAATAGACGAATAAGAAGGAAGACACACTTACCAGTGCTATATCTGGACATACATACTGAAACGAACCACTTAGAAGTTGTACAAGTTCTTTCACCTTTATTGAGGATCTTTATATATATATATATATATATATATATATATATATATATATATATATATATATATATATATATATATATATATATATATATATATATATATGTATATATATATATATATATATATATATATATATATATATATATATATATATATATATATATATATATATATATATGAATAGCAAAGAATTTCAACAAAGCTAATATATATATATATATATATATATATATATATATATATATATATATATATATATATATATATATATATATATATATATATAAATTTAGAATAGGGTTTTCAATTTTAGTATTTAATATTATTTGCTCTTTACCTGTTTATAGATTTAGCTGCCTTGACCATTACTAGAACATGCTTTTTCTAACAGAAGTTCGTTACTTTAGTGCCAAACAGCAGAAAATATGCATTCGCAATAATACATACAACTTACCCAAAATTAACAAATTTTATTTATAGCCTTTTTAAATAAATCATTTGTCTTTAAATAGAGAATTATAAACACTATTAGGTATGTAACCAATTATTATACACATGTATGAATACCTATCTTAGGTGGTATATCACTGATAATTACAGACACTGCCTAATAAACTTATATAATATATAAAATTCTATGGTATACGTAACTTATATTACTCATATATACCTGCGTCGCAACTAAAATAATATGGGGAGATTTCTAATCCAAATCCCTAGTCTAATAAATTTCATTAACATTACAGAGATCCAAGTCTAGTAATAGTAATCACCACGACTACAACAATTGTCAAAGTTTGCAGATGAACGCCAACGCCAACAGTAGCATAACCCGAAGTAATGCAGCTTACAAATTCCTAAAGTGTCCTACTCCCGAGCCCTGTAACTAAGTGAAACCTGATTTAGTTAAAGTACGAGGAGTTTACATGGGCAGCACAATTCATCCCGTACTATCAAATTACTCTTATATTTACATCCACGACAGCACTACTGGCATTTGTTCCGTAACCCTCAATGTTGTGGTGATCAGACTCACTTCCTACTCCGGCCATTACTTACCTTTAATTGCTGTCGCAGAGATGCAGTACAAGATAGTCAAGTAATCATTCCAATTTGAGATGTATACTTATAACTTATACCCGTTACAGTAATTGCATCTATATAAATTAGGGGATTTCAATATCTTGGTTAAGTATCTACACGGTTAAATATCTATACGATTCGATGAACTAAGAGTATATCAACGAAATGGACCGAAATAATCCAGAAATGAATCTAAATATTATGAAAGCTTATAATTGTATTTATTATAATCATTAATCATATATCTATCCGTAGAATGTTGCATAAGCTTTACACTTTTGACCATCTACATAAATTCATTAATACACATTTTATAAATACACTATACAGTATTATATCTAAATCTTGCCCATTCTTTTTGTTTCTTGCCTTTCTTGTTCCTTCCTTCCATGTTATTCTTTACTCCTCACCTTATATTTCCCACTATTATTATACGCCTATCTCTTCTGTGTTGTTTTTCTTTTCTGTGTGCTAGCCACAACTTTTTTATATCTCGTTTTTCCTTTATCCGTACTACGGTCTACTACTACTGCTCTCATTGCATCTCAATGGCTTTGTCTGGTTATTTAAGATCCAGCTTTCACAGTCAGCAGGATTGGCTTGACCATTGTATGAAACACTATAATTTTTGTGTTCTTTGTTATTTCCTCTCTTATATATCCATTATTTAGTTTAAATAACTTGTCGTATTTTCTATGCTACTTTTTATCTCTATGTCTTCTTTTCCATCTTTGTATATGTTTACTCCTAAATACTTTAATATTTCTATCTATCTATGTTTTACTCCTCTATCTATTTCTATTTTCTATTTCCTGTTTCGATTTTATTTCCCTTTTGTTATCAATTTTGCCTTGCTAATATTTATTTTCCGATTTCTATTTTTAATCCAAATTTTCATATATATTATAAGGTTTTTACTTCTTTCTCCAGTCCTATTTCAATTTTCAAACTCCTTTCTGTTATCCCGTTGCATTTTTCTTATATATTTTATATTTTATTTCTTGATGTAGAATCCCTCCCCTTCACTGGCTCTATTTCCTTTTTTACTCCATTATATATCAATCGATATCCCTTTAGTAGTTTTTCTCCTTGACCCTTCTTTTTCGTTTCGGTCATGCCAACATTATCTGCAGTAATTAAAGCCCAGAAGGCAACTTTTCTAAACAGAGAAAGTCTATTATTGAAAATGCTATTCAGTCTGAAAAGTTACCCAAAGATATTTCGGAAATACCACCAGTGACACATGATACAATTATTGAAGTAGGCGCTTTTGTATTTCAGATGGATTGATTCAATTTCTACCTACACAATAGAATGATTTATTTCGGCTCCGCCTTAACTTAATTCGAATCCATGGACAGTAAAAGATGAATTGGCGCCGAGGCAGAGCGACGTAAAGGATGTATAAAACTCAGTTAATTAACGTCTTGACATAATTAACAGGCAATTTACGTTATTCCACCTTGTTACAACGCAGGGCGAATATTTCAGTTCAGCTTGCGACGCTAATTAGATTATTTGCAATTGTCAGAATGATAATATTAAGATTGCGCGTACCAAGTAGCTTAGGAGACTAGTCGGAATCAGAGAAAATGTATATAACTGCATATATTCGTAGAAATAAAAGCTGGTAACCACGGGAGACCCTAGAAGTAAGACATATAAATCTTATGCGCTGTCAACTAAGACAGATCAGCTGAATTATGTTGTTGGTATGGAGAGAATATTAAAATTTAGGTGGATGGTGTGTAGGGGTATATTTGCCCTACACCACCGCGTTATCTGCTTTAGATATCACCTTTCCTGCCAGAAGCTCATAATGATAATATTGTCATAACTAACAGCTATTATCTGGATAAATCGAAAGCTTATGAGATAAATTTTCAAATGTCAAAAGATATTAATGAAAATATTAATTTACCATTTTGACAATATAGGACGCCCATGGCCATAATTCAAATGACTATTTCAAACAGCATTGCGTCTTATGGAAAACTAGACTAAGGAATAACTGCATTCACATTCGATTGTGGCTAATGGATAATTAATATTCCCGTACTTCCAAAAATATATCAATGTTTCCTGACCTTATGGCTCAACCAAAAGTGATAAATTGTGGAAGTATATGATTTGTACATGCTCTTATAGAAATGGAAATCGTACCAAACAAATGAAGCAGTTCTGATTTTTTTTATATGTTGTATGTGATGAAGTGGTAAAGACAAATCCAAGTTTTCCACCTCGAAAGCCCTCCAGATCATTGTTAAATATTTGAAAAACCATTACATTTTCGGACTTATTCAGTTTTTCATGTTTACCAGCTTTAGGACCTGTGTTACGGCAAAAGTCACTGTATATACTTTTTAGGTAGACTAAATTTGCATTAAAATGAAAAGAATTGGGTCTCGGTAGACCAAATGGTTTGCAAGATTTTCAAAAAAAAAAACAAAATTTTTTTTCAAGGTTTTGTCAATGTTGACCAATAAGGAGCCATTGTGCGCCAATAGTCATCATATACTTTACTAAAGTATGCTAAATTTTCAACAAAACGAGACCAATTTGGCCTATGAAGGCACAAAATCCCATTAAGATCCATCTTACTGTTAAAAAAATCGGAAGTTTTTTTTTATTTCTTTTATTTATTTATTTTATTTTATTAAGCTTTATTTCCTCGGCTAATAGTGAAAATTCATCGTCAAAAAGGCAAAAAAAATACATAATTTCAATTATGTATATTGAATTATGTTTGTAATCCAACAAAATATTGCTCTGTGGTAACACTTTCTAAACGTTTCTTTCTTTCCTAAAAATCAGTTTTCTATATACTATTTCTAGATACAATTTATTAACTTACTACTGAACACTTTACCTGTTACTTGCTAATTACTTGTTACTAGGTCTTGCCTCTAAGAGTATTCAAACTAAACTGCCTGATATCGCGATCGACTGGCCCTTATATACTATTTTCAATGTTCTGGAAAGTTCTAGAAGCTTCTCGAGTATTTCATTCTATTCTAGACTGTTCTCACTTATTCCATCTCATTCTAGTTTGTATGCAAGTCGTCTCGATGGGTTCTACAGGCGGTAGTCCACATGTTGTTGCACCACAACTGTTCTAAATAGGACCAGGGGCGTATCTCGGTTATTTAAAGTCCTAGATGGTTGATATTTCGCCCTTGGAGGGTTTTATTTGGCAACCCCAGATGCGATGTTGCCACATCGTCGGATGCGGTGTTGCCAGATTGTGCGGTTTTTCCCTAGGTCTAGGGATTGTTCAATATATCGTGCACAATCGCCTGTCCGAAATAATGTGGAGGGAAATCGGCGAATTTTCAAATCATGTTCTACGATCCGGTGAACACTCCCGTAACTGATGTTCAGTTTGGCAACGATTTCCCATAGAGTCATGCACCGATTTCCCTCTATAAGATTTCGGACAGCCTCAATGTTGGCTTCGGTAACACTTGCTCTGGGCCGACGAGCGTGGCTCATTCTCAACCTTTTCACGGCCTCCAGAAAATTCTTTATGTCACGCAAACACACGGGTTCTTGACAGAGTGTTGTTTCCAAACTGTGGCTGTAATCGCCTCAAAATTTCAGTCGGGTTTACCCGCTCCTTGGCCAAAAACTTAATGATTATACGTTGCTCCACGGAGATATGCACTTCCGTCTCACTCATGGTTCTGTTTCATACTAAAACGACTCAAGCAAATTGCAGTTTGCAGTTAGTTCTCCCCTCTCCCTATCAGTACAGGCCAGTGGCGCATCAACTCCTTTTAAGTCTTGCACCCCTCAGTAATTAAAAAAAAATCAGTCCCGTTTATATTTGATCACACCCTCATATATCAAATACAGAATGGAAAATGATAGCATATACTAAATAAGAACTAGGAATGTAAGCCGTAGGTATAGTAGGTATAGTGTCTAGTAGACATAGTGAAGGTGTAAAGATGCTAAACATAAATAAATTCGATAACTAAAGTGAAAAAGTGTGTATGGTATAGATACTAGTATAGAAAATAGGACATGCCATAGACTTTATTCTAGAAATTAATCAAGAGAGCAGGAAAACAAAAAGAGTGGAAACCAAGGAAGAAAAATGAATTGAGAGGAACAAAGCAAAAGGCCAGGGGAGAAAATAAGAAACGGAGATTGGAGAAATAAATTTAGAAGCAGTTTGCAGAGAGAAATAATGGAAGAATAGTATTAAAGGAGTTATTGAGTTGCATGGAAGCCATATGAATGGGGCAGGCTGAAATTTAATCAAAATTAGAAGGGAAAAATCAAAGTGTGAAAATAAAAGCGTTAAGAAGCAACATTAGACAAAGTTAAGGTACCTTGTCATATCACACGAATATAAGTCATGACTATAAAATGAGATATCAAAACTTTTGAACAATTTTTCTAAATTTATCAATTACAAACCTTAATAAAACAATAATTTAAATAGATCTCATAGATATCAGATTTTAGTGAAACCAATTCGGACTTAATACCCCAAAATTCTATAAATGTCAGAAATGTCAATCATTTTATATTAGGTTTAGTAGCGGATAGAAATTTTGTATAATAGTTTCTTTATTATCATTTTCTCTTCTCCACCATATAACAATATTCTAATTTAATCATATACCTATACCTATAGCATCATAATAATCGAATTTGTTATAAATAAATGTGTTAAATTGATATATATTACCTTTCTGTGTGTTGTGGATTGCATGGTTTTATCACAGCTTACTTCTAGAGCCTACTTAGAAAATTAAACAGGTATATTGATTAACTGAACACAGCCGAAGCCTAAGAGGCTGAATTTTCAATAATATCAAGTAATAAAATTGCATTTACCCAGTACAAAAATAACATTGTAATTAGTTGGAGAGAATTACCGGTGGGTTCTTCATTTTCTTACGATAAATGTTGAGAATAAAATAACATACTTATTCCGGGGGCGCCAATTGGTTTAAATCTAAATTTACAGAAATGTATCAAAGAAATCAATATCTTTAATTGCAGTATAATGATATATAATAAAAAATATTTATAGTTTGTAGCATCAAAATATGAGACATAAAAATCTGAGCAAAAAACCCTCATTATATCGATCTCTTCACACGTGCTACCGCATTTTTAACAGAATTGTCAAGTATAACCGATTTCCAGGAATAAGGAAAAACAAATGATTTTATATACATCGCCCACCACATTATGATATTATCATGTAGTATGTAACAAAATATTGATCACACTATATACGTTTCGTCATATCATAAAACAATTGGATGGTGAATGTGATGCAGAATAATATTGTTTCCCAATCAAATATTACGGATTCATTTTACACGTTCCTCGGCCGTATCACATCGGCATATCCTAGGTATTCATTTGGATGCCTAAATTGCCTAATACCATCCAACGTTTTGTGGTAAAGTGGGATCAACAATAATTCTTAAAATAGAAGTAATACAGTTATTCTCTAATTTAGTGCATTATTTTGATGGGTTTCGTGTTAAAATTGATTAGTTATTAGTATTCTATCAAAACATAACAACTTGTTGAATGGAAGCGCCTTGTAAGAAAAGTTATACTGCCCCGATCTCCCATTGCGGCAATTGTGGGTATCCTTTGAAATTTTTATATATCTCATATTTCGATGTTCATACATACTGTTTGTGTATGTATGAAGTAAAATATCTTGAAAAAAGGATGTAAAATCCGAACTTAACCATGGCAAAGAGATATAAAAATTGGTGGCCTTATACGTATTGTGACACTGGATATGCAGTAATTAATAAGAAGTCTTTTATAACTGCACTTCGCTAAAATTCTTTTAGGCATTAATCTAACAAAATTTGTTTGTAGAAAAACCACAGAAGCTATAGTTTGTGTATTATTATTTATACTTCTTTAAAAACACCTACTCTTTCGAGTACATATCACCGAGTCTTTGCCAAGTTTTAATCTCTAATTCTTTTTTTTAAGAATTCTTTTGTTTTAGGAGGAGGGCTATATTAATCTATGCGTAGATATATCCTAATACACCATATGTATTTCTGTAGGCATTTTTAAATGCTACAAAGACGGTCAACTCCCTGCTCCAATACAGGTAGAGAATTGGAATTTCCACCTTAAATAATTTCATTATATTGTACCTTTTATAAATCGGAGAGAGCGATTAAACCTCAAGCTTATAAAATAAATTATCTCCAAATTACCTTTATTTCCCTATGGCTCGCCTCAACTTGAGTTTGTCACGGTAAAAATCCATATTTCTGGCATCGCATTATCGACTTAAATCCAACATTTGACTGGTGAAAACAGTACAGCAGGCAATTTAATAGCCGTGCATAATGTATTTATTTAACCTCAGAATATGCATATGCCATTATTCAAATAGAGTCTGTGTTGTAATGGAACAGCGCCTAGTCTACGTCTCATGGTTCTCCTTAGGGAGATCGGCATCAACTTGCAGACAATCGGAATACAAAATCCAACTTATTTCAGTCCATGAATAACTCGTGGTTTATTTATCGTTTCTCCGTCAATTTGCCTTGTCGTTACTGTCGAGTACCGCGAGGATGTTCCGTATAAGTGCAATTGACTCGGAGCTGAAACGCTCTGAAAACGGAATGAGTTAATGTCGTCGTTATCCGTTTCAGAATTATGCTTTACATAAATCCCCTGAGAACTTTTTATGTCATAATAACGAAAGTTTTTGAATGGGTCTTTGTGTTTCCTGAAATTCACGCCCGAGCTGGATAAATGCGAGTCATCGTCAATATTTTATTTGTTGCCCGAGTCTCTTCCGGTCAAATATGTCATGTTTTTTTCAATTTTCATTCTCTACCCGGAAATTATATTTTTGTACAACTGTCAAAAAAACTTGACATTTCTGCATCTCTATTAATGCGTAAATGTTTACTTTTTTTCACCGTGAAAAAAGACTTTTTTTCACTGCCAAAATAATTCACAAAATAAACACGAAATATTACTTTTTGAAGGATTTATTTTTAACGGAGTCAATTATTAATTGATTATTCATCATAAAACAATTTCATTTATTGGAATAATAATTGATAGTAAAGTTTGAACAATTACTTCCAACATAAAATCCCGAAGATGTTCCATGTTTCTGCTGATCAGAAACGTTAGATATTTCTTGAAGAGTTGATTCCAAAATTTTATCAGATATTTTAATTTGTTTTGAAGAAGACGGACAATCAATATTTTGTTAGAAATCTCAATTTTGTTATTCAAACTATCTTCTATATATGCTTCTGCTACGGAGGCAGATTTCCATCCACCGTGACGTTTTATGCATGTAATTTTGCCCCCTGCATTGGCCAGACGTTACAGAGCTTCTCCTTAAACAGTGACCTGTGTAGCTCTTATAAATGTCTTTTCCAAGCCATTTTGCAATCAAGCTAGGAATTTCTCCTATTTTATTTATCCCCACATGTTGGGTAGTAACGTATGGTGTGCATCATCGACCTTCCGAGACCACTATTGCCAATACCATCCGCAAATTTGAGGGTCAGTATACGTTACTTGATGATACGGGACCGAATAGACCACATCCAGCCCGTAATGAGGAGAATATTGCGATTGTAGCGGAGAGTGTGACTGAAGACAGCCAGCAATCAATTCGACGCCAATCTCAACAGTTGGGCATATCTTATTCGACAACTTGGCGAATTTTACGAAAGGACCTTGGTTTGAACGCTTACAAAATCTAACTCGTTCAAGAATTGTAGCCACAAGACTTTAATTTACGCTTCAATTTCAGTCAATGGGTTCTGGAACTGCTTAATGAAGATCCGCTGTTTATGGGCTGGTGGAATAATCGGTCCCTATTTTTTTAAAGAGGCCGAACAGAATGTAACCGTCAATGGCGAGCATTATCGCACCATGCTAAGAGACTTTTTGTTGCCTGAAATTGTAGCTCGTGATGTCGGCGACATTTGCTTTCAGCAAGACGGAGTTACTGCACACACAGCACGCGAAACAATATCATTATTGAGAAATCATTTTGTTGAGCAGATAATTTCGCGTTTTAGACCTGTCAACTGGCCGCCTAGATCGTGTGATATCACACCCTTGGACTTTTTTCTTTGGGGTTATGTTAAATCAAAAGTCTTCGTCGATAAGCCAGCTACGATTCAGGACTTAGAAGCCAACATTACACGCGGAATTGGGCAGATACCGGCCTCAATGCTAGAAAGTGATCGAAAATTGGACCTGAAAGAACAATCTTTGACGTCATAATAAAGATTCCGCCATCCAATTCCATTTTACTTATTTAAAATTAAAAAAAAGGTCTAAATGAATCATCCATTATATCAGAATGTGTTACTAGCTTGGAGACTAAATATTTAGGTTTATTGTTTTTATTGTATATATTGCTTTTATTTGATAAAACTTTAGATTTCTTTCCTCGATATCCGACGCTTTTGTTCTTAATGAGCGAGACCAATTTTGAAAACTTCCTTATATCAATATTTTCCTTAACATTCAATGTACTTTTCAACATTTAGTAGACACTCCATAACGTAGGAGGTTTTATAATTTTTGATTTTTCCTCAAAATAGCATATAAGCACATTCTCAGAAACCTTTTTTACATGTTTCTTGTCGCACCATTCACGAAATTGGTCATATGGTTTCTCATATACTAACTTGGATTTGGCCGGTAACATATTAGATAGTATTTGCTTTCTCAGATATATCTGATGAGTACCACTATCATAATCAACATCCATCTTCTTGAAAATAACCAAGCCAGTACGAACAAACACAGTCAAACAGTCAAACACGCGGCATGCCAAGAAAACATTTCTATAGTAACGACACAGAAAGGCCACTGGATGCTGTGAAATTGTATTGGAAGTATTGATAACATTAAGTATAACATGTATGGAAAAGAGAAGTATTATTTAGTTATTTTGGACTTATTTTTTTCAGACAGGAAAAATTTTTGAATACGATTTTACTGAAAACACTGAATAATATTTCCCAGACGACAGTCGTTTAAAAGCGATAACTTATGGGGACAAAAAACCACGTCAAGATGTATTGGAAGTATTTATTTTTAATATATTTCAGACGATGTAAATTCACATTGACAGTTATACAAAAAATGTTGTTTGTATTTCGTGTATAAAATTCGTGTTTTCATGGCACATTCGAGAGAATTTTAAAATTAAGAATTAACACTCTCATGTGCCATTAAAAAAACACTCATTTTACACACTTAATACAAAAATAACTATTCACTCGAAGTTCCAACACTTACAATACCAATTTTTTGCACAGTTAAAGTAGGCCAGTCACTGAAGATATTCAAAGTCAATTTTCCTAACAAAATTCAAAAAGTTCCGAAAGTTTTACATAAGGCTGTTATTTTAATTATTTAGGTTCATTTAAATTCTATAATTTACAATATACATGGTTTAATTCTCACTTCTAAGCTATATTCACTTACTACATTCGCCCTTCGTAATCTAATTTCAATATTCACAACATGGGCTTCCTCTCTATATTACTATCTGTTTCTAGAGTCTATTCTCGAAACCTGTTTTCAATATGATGCTCCTGCATTAATCTTTCTAAACATACATACTTTATGTGTATATGACATTACAAATTTGTTGTGATTTGTCTATTATGGCGTCAGGCTTTAAAAGGGCAACCATCTAGCGCGGCTGCCTAGCTGGTTACTTGGAACAATGATATTTCTGCGCATTTTAATTACGAATTTAGTCTGGTACAAATCACGAGATTGAAATACTACTTTCTCCAAAATTAATTTCAGTACTGCTACTTTGGGTGACCAACTGGGAATGATAGACGATCGGCTACTCATTTAACGAACTATACACTATTTATTTCTGGAGTATCTTTCATTGGTACCTTATCACGCGAGCTCTATTATAGTATACACAGCTAGGGTCACTCCTCCCCTCAGGTGCCACCTAGAGGTCCGATCAGAAATTAAAAGGGGATGACTTATATTCGGATGATATGATATGGTACCTTAACTTTGTCTAATGTTTCTTCTTAACGCTTTTATTTTCACACTTTGGTTTTGTCCGTCTAATTTAGATCAAATTTCAGCACGCTCCATCCATATGCCTTCCACACAACTGAATAACTCCTTTAATACTATTCTCCCCTTATTTCTCTCTGCAAACTGCTTCCAAATTTATATATCGAATCTCCGTTTCTTATTTCCTCCCTGGTATTTGATTTTTTTCTCAATTATTCTCTGCAAACTCCTTCCAGATTTCTATCTTTTATCCGTTTCCTATTTTCTCTCCATTGTTATTTTTCTTCCTTGGTTTCCACCCTTTTTGTTTTCCTGCTCTCTTGATTCATTTTTAGAATAAATTCTATGCCATGTCCTATTTTCTATACTAATGTCTATGCTATGCACACTTTCTCGCTTTAGTTATCGAGTTTATTTATGTTTAGCATCTTAACACCTTCACTATGTCTACCATACACTAACCTACTATACCTACAGTTTATCATATTCCCTTCTATATCTGATATATCTTTATACATACATTATATAATTTTGCATTCGTAATCATTTCTGATAATATCTCATTTGATATTTACCAAATTGTCTTTACAATGACCATGTCGTAGTACAAAATTACGTAATACGTTCTAATTCTCAAAATGTTTAGAGCTATATGTATGAGAGGTAGAGATATATAGAGATGTAAAATTACAGCATCGAAAGTGTAACCTATAAGTTGAGGTTAACCCTCAGTCAAAGAGTATGGTCGGGTTCAATGATTCCACATTCCCCGTAACGTCTTTCATGTTCCACGGCCTAATCAGGATCTATTAAATTAAAGTCTTTTCATATTATTTTAATCAATATCAGATAATGTTCTCATGTGTTCAAGTCGTATAATATGATATTCCCTAAATATTTTATATAATGTAGTGTTCATTTTATGTATTAATGATTTTCTAACCAGTTTAATAATTTATTATCTACAAATGTGGTTATAAATAATGCCAGTTAATAAACTGACGAACATGTATGGATATAAACGTTCGTTTCAATTTAATTTAGAGATATCGAGATGGATGAAATGGAACGACCGCAAATTCCGTCGGTTACATTCACAGATTCTGCGGTAGCACAGTGAAATTTTCGGACTACATATCTTGATATATAAATTTCGCTACGTTCTGGTCCTTGCTCCTGATATTTATAGGAATATTACTTTTACTGATTCTAGGCCACCAGTAATATAATATTATAATTTGTATTAATAATTTGTATTAATAGTCTCCAGAGATTGTTGGTGCCAAACTGGAAGCATCGAATCCCTCAAATTTGTCTTATATGTGTAAGAATACTTTACAATACACGTCTAAGCCAAAAGGCGTCATGCGATCGCAATGAGATCAACTTTTATGAGATCAACAGTTAGATGACTGTTCATATGTAGATTTTATTGAGTATTGTGCAAGACAATTTGGCAGGTATCAAGTGAGATATTATCAGAAATGATTACGAATGCAAAATTATATATGTATGAATCAAGATATATCAGATATAGAAGGCAAAAAGATGGTATATACTAAATACGATGTAGTAATATAAACTGTAAGTATAGTAGGTATAGTGTATAGTAGACATAGTGAAGGTGTAAAGATGCTAAACATAAATAAACTCGATTACTACAGTGAGAAAGTGTGCGTGGCATAGACATTAGTATAGAAAATAGGACATGGCATAGACTTTATTCTAAAAATGAATCAAGAGAGTAGGAAAACAAAAAGGGTGGAAACCAACTAATAAATATATTCCAGGGTGAAAATTGGATTTTTTTCAAATTATCGAAATAACAATTGATACCATTCCAACAAATTATTTTAGTTTTGACTAAGCAAGCAATTTCTATATCACTCCCTCTTTAAATTCTTCAGAATTCTATTGTGTATGTAATTTAATATTTTCTAGCATATAGCTAGGAAAAGTAGTTGTTATAGATCTACAAGATTTTATATTTTAAAGTTTAACATTTTCTGGATAACTGTATGCCTAATGCTTCTATATATAATGTGTTCAAATACAACAAATAGTATAATAGGTTTGTGTTTTCTAAGAATGTCAGTTCCGTCAAAAACTAATGTCATAAAAATGTCCCTGAAAGTGCTGGAGTATTAATATTTTAAATTCAAGTATAGATGACCAATAAAACAAATCGTACATTACTCTGAAGATTCTCAATCACGGTGTCCAGATATACAACTGGTAAGTGTGTCTTCCTTCATTATTCAGGGGAATCGACTGCAGTATTTGTTAACGAAAGCAGTAAAAATATTATAACAGATAATCTAACGGCTGACTGGACGTTAAGACGTGAATAAGATCACTATGTTATATACGAATAAGTTTCGTATAGCTCATGCGGTAGCGAGACGAAATCGGTCCCTAAGATTAAGAAGTTTCTTCTCACTTCATCTGATAGTAATGAATATAGAGCATGTTTCAAAGCCAATACCACCGGGAATCCTTTCACGTACCCCAAGGAGGATGTGCTAGATAAAAACTTTGATTTTCCAGGCGGTCATAAATCATAGAGGAATATGAAGTACCCGGCCTGAAGGAGCGGGGACACTTTGTTCGTGAAGAGCTCCGTGCCATTGTGTGACGCCCAGTCTGTTTTACATCACAATGAAAAATGACAACGGAAAATAATGCGATAACTCTATGACAATAATTGAAATACTCCGAAACGAGCAGATATAACAGGCCAAGCAAGACTGATTATGATCTGCGTTAATAGAGGTTGACGGGACCGTTACTGTAGCAAACATTTACGTCATCCAATTGAGTTCTTTAACTGCTCCTGTATTCTTTTGAGTCAGCAAGTTTAATTTGTCTGAATAATGAGGATTGACATTGTGTGGTTTTATGTTTTGAAATACACATTATTAGTTGTTGTATACTTTTTAAATTAATCTACGTAATTAATTTGTACTCATATATCACTAGCTCCTTCGCCAAAATATAGACACAGTATTTTTTATATCTTGACAAGTTAGTATATTTAATCTATTTCTAATATCTCTTGAATCTTTAAAGGCATTTTATTGGTTAGTTCTCGAGAAAATAATTCGTAAATATCGCTATATCGAAAACTATCCGAAATTAGATATTTTTTTTACGTTTTCGTTGAATATTAAAAAAACTATAAAATACCTATATTTTGTCAAAACTTCAGTACACTATACAAAAGAGTTGAAACAGTAGATATGTCAAGAGATTAACTAATACACGATATTCGACGACAATGAACTGCCCATCTGAATACCGCAAGCGATATTCGACCTTAGTCAGCGCGGTGCGCGCGCTCGAATAAAAATTCGTAATAAAATTGCAAATTACCAAACCAAAAAATTAAATGTCCTACAGACTCGGAAAGTCTGTTCTACAATGTTATTCAAGGGTATTGTTTAATTGCACCATATATAAAACGTTACAGCAGGTTAGATGTAGAGTATGCGTAAAATGTTTAGACACTTTTCACTAGAGCGTTTTGAGTATTAAGGTTTCCCATTTAACAACGGGTGTTATGGGATATTCAATAATTTTTAAAAAATATTTCTAGTGATCTGAGGTAAATGGTACTTATGTGTAACTATTCAACTGTTCTTTTAGATCCAAATATCCAAAAATATTTTTTAGGGCAATTAAAGAATTACTGACCATCATATTCAATATATGATGGATATATTATATGGATATTATGGTCAATATATGATGGTGTTTATAAAATATATCATAATCTAACATTAAGTGGTAATTGCAACTTCTCGAATAATTACGACGCGGCGGTAGGAAGTAGTAAACGGGCATTGAATACATAATAATATTGGAGCACCGGTGAACCCTTTATATAAACACCTTGCGGAAACACACCTGTTCAGGTGGCAGAGCAATCGATCGACATACATGCGGCGCCATAATGTCGAGTACGTCCGCCGAAGCTACTGGTGCGGACCAACTGCACATAGACGGCTTTTGGAATATTAATAGTCCACTTTTGATGGGGATCCCTTTTTCTGCTGGGATACCTTATTATATTTGTGATTGAGGACCTCAGGCAAAATCTTCTTTATTACTAACGCCATGCCCAATACATTTAAAATTTTGCTAATAAACTTTTTTTAGTGAAAATTATTAATAATTTTTTCAAATTAAATTCGCATAAAATCCACAAATAAATATTTCGCTCCAAAAAAATTACAGCTTATTTGAGACATAAAAATGTACATTTTCACCAAATTTCAATAAAAATAATTTCTGATCATTTTTGTGAAATAAAAATAAAAAAATTACGTTTTTATCAGTTGTTTTGTGCTCGAGGAGATGTTGAAAAATAGTTGAAATAAAAGTTGTAGGTCTTTCAATTATCTACAACCTTTGCATTTAACTGTCTTCGGTATTAGACCTAGGAGGTCTAATACTATCTTCCGGAAATCATAAAAAAACACGTTCCACCCATAAAACACCCCCTTTTCCACCACTACCCTACTTCAGTTTTAGATTGATTCAGATACTTCAGAAATAGTGTCTAAGTTAGTATTAATTTTCGTCACAGCCAAGTGTAAAGTTTCAAAACTAAAGGGAAAATATACCTGAGTATCATCAGCGTATTGATGCGACTGACATTATTTAAGGTAAAAATAAGGTGTAAATACAAAATAGTAGAGGTCCTAAAATACTACCCTGAGGAACCCCTTTAGTTATGTCAGAAAAGTCAGATATATCATTGTTCAAAATCACTCTCTGGCGCCTAGCAGTAAGATAATTTCGGTAAAAAAATAACTGCTATTTCCGAGAAGCCGAAATATTTTAATTTTAAACAGAGGGTTGTATGATCTAAGGTATCGAAGGCCTTACTAAAATCTAAAAGTATAAGACAAACATTGTTATTAGCATCGGTTTCTTTAAATATGTCATCTGTGACTTTTAGCATTGCCGTACAAGTACTGTGTTGTGATCTAAAACCAGACTGAGTAACAGGTAAAATATTAGAATCGTTTACTTGTTGAGGAGCAATTTTTTCTAGGATTTTCGACAAGATAGGTAGAATGCTAATAGGTTTGAAGTGAGTTATATGGGTGGAATTTTGGTTTTTAGGAATAGGGATGACATTTGCGTTTTTCCAGGCTGCTGGAAACAACCCGTGAGAGAGGCACATATGGAAAAGTTAGATGGTTATTCAAGTGGGGAGAAACAAGCAAAATCATTTTTACATCGATGACGTCAGAGCCTTTAGCACAAGATTTTAGTTCATAAATAATTTTTTCTATTTGTTCTACTGTAACTTAGATGAAGGCAAATTCGTTACCGCCGACACAATTGGCAAGAAAATCTTTAGATTTACCTACTGTTGCCGCCGAAATAGTATTTCCGGAATGAATATTTAGGGTTCTTACTAATTTCCAAAAAAAATTTGGATCATACTTATTCCACGCACCATCCGTCTTTAAACGCTTATATTTAGAATGTGCCTTATTTTTTAACTTGATCATGAGCTTTAAATTATAGGTCAACCAAGGCGCTGGTGGTTTAAATATCCGCGATGTTTTAAGGGGAGCCGGATGTCGAAAATATTGCATATGTTTATGTTCAAAAAATCGATGATTTGAGTAATATTAGGTAAGGTGTATACATGGTCCCAGTTGAAAGCTTGTAAGTCACGCAAAAACAAATAATAATCAAATTGAGAAAAGTCTCTGTACGTTTTATATAATACAGGTTGGCGTTCTTTCTTGATTTTCAACTTGCTTTCAAGTAACTAATCGATGATCAGATATATTGTATATTCTAATAACATTAATATTAGAACACAATTCATTTGATGATGTAACAATAATGTCAATTAAAGTCGAAGAACCTACTTCTACCCTACTTCTGATTATTTGCTGGGGTCCAGTCGATTTTTACCCACTTATATACCATTCATGCTAAATTTTCCGACAATCCATATACTGCTAAGATTTTGCCTCCGAAGACCGATTCGGCGCTAGACTCAAATGAATTGAAGCTAACCAACAATTATTTTTGAGCACATTTTTAGGATATATGAAGTTATAGAGGGCTACGAAACGTATATCCAAATCGATAATGAATATTTTCCGCCTCATTAGAACTCTGGATTATTTTTGCTTGGCGGAGATGTTTTCATACGCAAGTAGATTGAATTAGGGGAGAATATTGTCTATGTTTAAGTGGATATTCGACACTACCTTGTCTCCACCGGCTTTTACGTTCGAAGCATGTTTGTCTCGGGATCAATAAAATTACATGACAATATATATAGACTACATAGATGTAGATAACATCGTTTACTAATTACCGCTGTTGTCGCGTATATAAACCGTATCTTTGAAACTCGTAAGAGGGAGGGAAGGGAAATACTTCATTATATACTACGTCACTTCGATGTCAAGTTACGTAAGTAATCATATACGATGTGACGTATATTAATAATTATATTCACTTGTAATCATGACAAATTAAAATTAATGTGGCAATTGAACAGTAAATACGAGTAGGTATATTTAGAATACGCTACCTGTTTTCCTCTTCAACGGATTGAGAATAAGATGAGGAAACTAGACATTAACAGTGGTAGCAAGAAAGGGGCCTTGGGAATATATTTGTGACGGGGAACTATTGTCACTGTAACTTGTACTCACCGATTTTACTAAATATGTGAGCAATATGTTATTTTAAAATATTTAAAGGACAGTCCCACCTCTCTTGAAATAAACACAAGTATCCAAAACGAGCAGCTAAACTGATCAACAAAATAAATGTTGCAATGTCAAATTTGCCCTAATTTTGGAACTGAGTAAATTTGGATCGGTGCCAGCGGATTCAGTTTATGTTTTAAGTGTTAGCTATTAGTAGGAGATCCTAGGGAATTCGGTTATACCAAAATGCCGACGTTATCAACCCATATGGTTTTAATAAGGGTGACTTTCTATTCATAATAATAATCCTATAATAATAAGCCTCATAATCCTCTTCGTAATAATAAGGGTGACTTCCTATTCACAAAAATCCTTCTTACAAGGCCGTTTTCCTCAAAATTTTAGCTGCTTCGTTCAAAACTATTATGTCTATCTTTTTCAACATCCAGAACTCTTGAAAAACAATTCTTTTGGGGTTCTCTAGGTATAGTTGAATTCAGGAAACTTATTTCTTCACCAAAAGATTCTGAAATATATTTCTTTAAAGTTCTTCGAGAAACAATGGTGCTCTCGGGTATATTCTCATTTGCGCAAAGTTCTAGGTACCAGTCATGGATCTCTTTGAGAGCAGCGATATTTTTTCAACCGTAGTCAAACCGTAACCTAGTAAAAAATCTGTCGACGGCTATTTCAAGTTCTTGGTTTAACTGCTGGAGGCGTTCAGAATCATCTTTGCGCAAAACACTTCTGAAATTATTAGCAAAACAGTTATTATGAGAAACGATATCCTTATATCGTTTTCATTAGCGTCAGTTTTCCGATACAAATCCAGATAATTTAATTTTTAGTTAATTTTAGTCAATATCGCATTATCTTTAAGTCTTCTAGACCACGGTGGAAGATTTCTTTTCTCCGATGCTCAGAGATGACTGATTGAATTTTTTTACAAAAACGGGTGGTGGGGATAAACGACGTGGGAGTGGGGGTGGCAGGATGGATTCTCTTGAATAGGAAGTTACTCTTATTAACCCTATATAGGTTGTCAATCATCGGCACTTTGGTGCAAGCGAACCCATTTTTTCGCCCTTGGGCCTATGGAATCTGGAATCTGGAATTTGTCTGGAGTGCGGATCGGAGATTCGCTGCACTTAGGCCCTATTGGGCCCCTTCTGCTTCCTTCGTGAGGGAAATGTCCTAGGCCATCGACCAGCCCAATGTTGTGCAAAAGGTGATGATGTTGCCCAGGGGCATTTCCCTCAAATTGGCCATAGAAGGCCAACGTTCCCCCAATATGGATTCTCTGGTCGATGACACGGCCGGACATTCGCAAAGTACATGCTTGATCGTTTCATCTTCTTGTTCACATCCTCTGCAGATGGGTGTGTCACTTTGTCTCATGTTATAGAGGTGTTTCCTTACCCGGCAGTGTCCTGTTAGGATTCCTGTAACAAATCGCAGTTAACCCCTGGACATTGCCAGATAGTTCCTCGCCGTCTCTTCGCTGGGATATCTCAAAAGATTTCTGGCCAGCTGACAGCTACTTGTTTCATCCCATAACATCTTTAATTTTTTGTGGGTGTTCCTTTATTAATTGAAGTTTCGCTGCTACTTGTAGTGTACTTGAAGGACCAGTCCCAAGGATACTCAGGCTGGCTGTCTTCTTGGCCAGTTTGTCAGCTTCTATATTGCCGTTGCATTGTGAGTGTCCTTTGACCCAGCACAGGCAGTTGTTATTCATCTGACATGCTCTCACAAGTGCTTGGTGACATTCCCATGTTGATCCTTTAGTTATTTTATGATTTTTCAGGGCCAGTAGTGATTGTCTACTATCTGTGCGGATTCTCATTGTCTTGCCCATTATTTCTCTGCAAGCAATCTCTTGTGCGGTTATGGTTATACCAGCGAGTTCTGTTTGTACTACACTGGAATTTTTATCCATAATCCAGTTGCATCGGAGTCGCAGATTCCTGGAACGTATACCACAGCCTGCTCCATCCTTTTTCTTTGATCCGTCCGTGAAGACATAGTTTACACCTTCAACGCCGGCCTCGTCTTCACCAGTAGTATGTATGGTGTAAGGTTTATCAAAGACAAGCCGAGGCGGAATACCATCTGCACATGCCTGTAGAAGGGGTATCTTTCTGACAGCCTCAGTCCACAGGCGGCTTCTGACTTGGCCACAACTTGCGTTTGGTAGTATGCCAACGGATTTGAGGCGAGTCATGGTAGTCAGAGCCACTTCTTCTAGATGTAGGTCTAGCGGTGGAAGACCTTGGGGAATTTCTACAGGGTGACAAATGAAACAATGCAAAATTTCAGAATTTAAGCCCTACAACTTTTAACATAATACTATTTTCGATATTGTGCAAAAATACCCTTTACCCGCAAATATACCCTTCTTGGTGGTACATTTTTACCCCCCACCACTTTAGCACAACTCTGCCTAGAGGGAAAATATAGTTTGGCAATATCGGGCAACAAATACTGGCCTAATTGATCTGTCCACAAAATTTTGCCTCAACTGAAAATGATAGATCTATGGATATTATAAACCTTTATAAACTAAAAAAAAATAATAGTTATTTACTTTCTGCGTTATTCGTAATAGCAATTACCCCAACGCAGCGAGGCTAGGAAAATGCTCCCGCGAGCGAGACTAGGCGGATGACATCATATGCCAACTGTATGCGTCTGACTGGATGTTATAGGGTTATTAGTAGAGTATGTGAAACCAAAAAATAAGTGATCGGTAATTTTTTTATGATTTAACGCGACCTCACGAAAAATGTTTGTTTTAGTGTATAAAAGGTATTTGCATATATATTCACGTGGTAATCATCGTTTTTATACTACATTAGCAATATGATACTATTATAGATAACAGTTTCTACGGACGCTGTTGTGGTTCGGAGTTCGGCACAGTTCTAATATTGCTATTATTAGGTAAAAAGCTTCATTCCTCACTACTTTTAATGTATATCATTTTTTTTGTGGACACACCTATTAATATTATATGTATGAACAGGAATTATTAAATTTTATTACAGCACGTCCAAGTAAAAGACCACAAAGAGTTCTGAGAAAAAGCAATATTTTGTTGATTAAACAAGTAGTAATCGCCAATATTTTCCCATCGCCGCGCCGTGAACTCGCCTACTACATTATACTAAAAATAGAAGGCGGTAAAAATTTCTACAAAGCTTTTGAGCGTACAAATCCTCAGCAGTGAAACGAACAGTAAAATATATGAAGTTTTCTCACGGTAGCTGTTTATATTGATTTACCCTGTCTATCCAATTTTTCACTCGCTTACCAGATTGGTTTGAAATTTATAAAATATCTGACAATGATTTAGAAGCACTATTACGCTAGAACGATATTATTTATCACCATATATACGGGTTTATACCGAATAATTTCCAGCAATATTTCACGATTTCAGCTTCCTGATGAAACGTTGATTGAAACTGCCAAAATATTAGTATTATATTAATATAGTATTATGTGAATAATACTGTGTTCATTTTGTCATTTTCTAAAATTACTATTTGGTGATTTCCAGCCAGAAACCTGCTTTGGCATTCTAATCCATAGTCCTTTCTTATCTTTAAGGAAACCCCTAAACGTATTAAAGTCGCCTGCAGGTACATCCATTCTCGAGCCGCGGTTATTACTTGGCGAGAAAATGTCCGATGTTGTACTAGATGTACAAACTGTAACATTGCTTTCTAACTTTAATGAAACAATATATCTTACGCTTCGGAAATAAAGACGATAACTTTTCGGACATCTTAGAAGTTCGTTATTAGTTATAGCCCCTGCAAGATCCCGCAGAGGATCTCGTCTACTATTTACAATCGTTCAGAGTTATTACCCCTGATGGTTAAATGGCTATTACAGATATAAATAATATTTAAAATGTAATTGAATATTAAAGCTTTTTTATTTAACAAGTTGGTGCAACAATCGTTGGTTATTGGTGAAACAATCACCATATAAAGGTATATTAGAATACATTTAAGAGTGTTTGAGATATTTATTTAAAAAAATGGTTATTGCCCTAATGCTATATGGAGTGTAGCTCCCTTAGGAAGCGATCCAGAGTATAACGTCACCTTTATGACATAATGACGTACCTGACTATTTGTAAATTTTACAGGAGAGGAAAAACGAAATTGACCACTGTTTGGAAATGGGAAAAGTCTCGGCAATTGCGGTAAATGAAGCCATAAGATTTAAAGGCACTAGAAACAACATGGTTTATATGTTCAACAAAAGTGAGTTTGCTGTCACAATAAATACCCAGATCTTTGAATACATCAACTCGACTAATTATGTCATTCCCAATGAAGTAGTTGTGAGTATAAGATGAAGTTTTGCGAGTATAAGTCAGTACGTTACATTTGGCTACATTTAGTTTAAGATGATTTGTCTCACACCATGAAGACATTCTGTTAGTGTCTATCGCTTCAGTAGGAGGTGAATAATTTAATAAATGCTTCAGAAAAACCAATGCTTTCTAGTTTCAAAAGGAGTATGTTATGGTCAATCTGATCAAATGCTTTTTGGAAGTCCGTATAGACGACATCGACCTGTCCTCTATTATCCAAAACCTCAGAGACATATTGCGTAAAAACCGCTAAATTAGATATTGTTGTCCTCCTTTGTATGAACCCATGTTGGCGTGACGAAATAAGCTGCTTGGTAGAGTAGTAAATGTTACTATACAGTATGGTTTCAAAGATTTTAAAGAAATTACACAGTAGTGAAATTCTCTATAATTTGAAACATCATTTTGATTTCCCTTTTTTGGTATTGGGCAAATATATGTTTTTTTCCAATAAGACGGGAAGGAAGAATTACTTACGTAGGATGCAATTGAATAAGATCTTATACGCTTATACGCTCCTCTTATACGTTTTTATACGCTTAGGGCAAATTGAATCAAACTCTACTGAAGATTACTATTTTTTAAAAAAATATTTGTTGGAGACGATCTTTTGACCATTATTCACATTATTCACATAGTCCAATTTAATTGGTTGCTTTCGGATTCTCTCATACTTCTCTCATACTTAATACGCGAAGATCTTTAGACAAGGACGTAAAGTCTTTGAACTCGTCGTATTTCATATTAATTACCTTACAAGGTTGTTTTCTGCGTGCTAAATTTATAACCGGTAGTAATTGTGACGGTATAAAAATATCTCCAGCACTGGCCAAAGCTGATGAAATGGTGCTATTTGCAGAATCACTTTCGCTTTGGCCATGGTTGGTTTCGAAATACTTTTCGAAGAAATCTTTTAAATAGAGGAAAATTTATAAAGTGAATATAATAACATGGTAGCTATAATAGAATTTTTATTTTGTGCATAACACCCATCTGCAAATAAATAATCAATTGTAAGGTTCTGTTTTTGGCTGTACTCTTCTAGAACTTTAAAAAGGTAAGAAGCTATTTCCGAGGAACCGCGCTTACTGACTGATTCATTCCAAATAAAACAGTAACACTCTTTGCTAGCTAAGTTGTAAAAGGTCAAATTAAAATTGGAAAGGCGACTTGTAAAAAATTGAGCTCTCCTTTGATATAGGGACATAAATTACCTATTGAATATCAAAAACACCATAAAGAATTTTGTTTCTTTTCCTTTCTACATAAGGAAACCTTTCTATATAAGGAATAACTTGGAATTTTATTGCTTCCTTCGAGATTAAGTTCTTGAAGAAACATGTCAAACATTTTTCTTAAAGAAAGATCTGGGTGAAGATACATTCTTGTGGTTTTAGCTCGGCAACCCAACCTCCGAAACTTATCAAATTAGGAGCTTCGTCCGTAAATTCTTTAGGAAAGATCCTCAACTTTAGTTTAATGATTTCTGTACTGTGTTAGTTAACCACACTTATTCCTCATTGTAGACGTAAATTCTGGAATTTTAGTGTATTTCTTTTTATATATAGAACAGTATATATTTAAAAATAAAAAAATCTTATCAGTTTCCGTTTTACTGCTTGTCCAGGTATGCACTTTGAAAGGCGGAAGTTATTGGATTAAGAACCGGCGAGGAAAAATGGGATATGAAAACAAATTGAAGTAAATAAAAAATCTTATTAGTTGAGAAGTTATATTTATTTTTGAGTAACTTTTAAAGCATTCCATGCACTCCTATACACTTCTCTGCTCACTTGAAAACTTTGAGACATTAACCTTCGTTCGATAATAATTGGTTAGAAGCCCCATTAAAACTTCATCGTCATGTATACCCAAGCCACGCAAACCACCCTAGTTTTACAAACTGTCTAGGGACGTGCCTCGATTGCAAATATAATAACCTTTGATTTTCGAGGCCTTTTGATAGGCAAAGTGCAACAAGGCTCAGAAAATACAAAATGTACAATTATTACACTACAAGCAATTGATTACTAAGTGAACTTAGAAGCAAATCAAATAACTCATTGATTTAAGCCCTAACTTGTAAATTCATGATCTTCACCACAGATGCGTGGTCACAGAGACAGATGTTCTTATCCTGGTTCGACATTTTTTGCTGACAATGAAACATAAGAGCACCTGGTCTATAAAATAAAACTTAGTCTGAGAGCTAGCTGCTTCGGCAACGTACGCATTTTAATGCAGCTGGAAATATCCAAAACGTTAGAAATGAGCGGTATGGCCATCCTTATATGATTGGCCAGATCATACAACAAAAGTAAAGCATGAAGCCCGTCTCTAAGGAAATTCAACTGTTCAATTTTGGATAACATCTGGAGCAACGAATAATAATGCAAGGGAGTCAAGCAATAGCGTTCGAAGGATGAGCAGCTCGCTAATTTTGGTATTAAAATTTGTAAGAATTAATAGTTAGAAGTGGTTTAAATTTAACAAATTAGTGCTACGTTTGCAGGATCCCAA
Source organism: Tetropium fuscum (assembly GCA_964058915.1). Lineage (NCBI taxonomy): Eukaryota > Metazoa > Arthropoda > Insecta > Coleoptera > Cerambycidae > Tetropium > Tetropium fuscum. The sequence goes on from CAXKVY010000875.1 coordinate 71,175, forward strand.
CGGGAAATATTCTACAGTTGAATGAAACACGGAATTAAGTGGTTTTTTGTTGAATATACGACATTCGTAGTGCAGCGTCTCCAGGCAGCAGGCGTGCTAAGGAAGTAGACGAGAGAAAAGGGCTAAGCAAGAAAAGAAGTATATGATTCCATAAAAAACAGTGAGTAAAGAATCTGAGGATTTACAATTTGCTTACAAGCCAAACCCAGTTAAAATAAACAAGCGTCTCATCGGGTGTAGCAGCGTGCCAGAGTACGGCATAGTTCCGGTAGAAGGCAGCAAGCGTGCTTAAGAAGTTAGCCGCAGAGTAATAGTGCAGCAACGTTCCGAGAGAGAGAGAGAGGCATCAGCAGATTCCAGCACCAGAGTAAACAAAGCAGTGCTGTGAAAGTAATAAATCTTGTAGTAGAGATCTGCACGGGCCGGACTAGCTCGAAAAAAGCCCGACCCGGCCCGGCCCGAATAACGGGCCGGTACCTTTATGAAATCTATCAGTCCGGGTCGAGCCACTTCGGACTTAATGGTTCAGCTCATCACCTCAACGCATTTTTAAATACCTAATAAGTATAAATCAGTATCATTCTATTCTATTGTTCAACAATCAAGTTTATCTCCTCATAACTATTGACAGTATGCATCCTATTTTTTTTTTCGTTTACGCTGGGTTTATACGGGTCCAAAATTCCGAGTTATTTCTTGCAGGAGCCGCGAGGCCACGCCGCGAGGCCACGCCGCGCGCCGATGCCGATCGAAACCGAACGACACCGGTAGGGGGTAGGGTACTGGGAATGTAGGGATTTCCCCGGATTATGAGTGTACTTAAGTCTAAATAAAGACTTTTTTTTTAATCTCATTAAAGTGCGGGCCGAGCCAGGCCGAGTTAGGTCGGGCCGGGACTTGTTGATTTTTTTTGCATTGCATCGGATTGGACCGGGCCGTAAGGTATTTGAAATTTTCGGGTTTCGGGACGGGCCGGGCCTGAAAAAAACGACCCGTGCACATCTCTATCTTGTAGTGCTTCGAATAATAAATCGTGTTGTGTTTCGAAACCCAAAAAGGGATTTTAAAAACTTCTTAAGGTAATAACCATTAAAACAATTTTAATTTTAAGGATACTAGTGACTAGTGGTACTAGTGACAATTATACTTTATTATTCTCATCTCAAAGTTTCATAAATTACTTTCTATAATTGGCAAATATTATTAAATCTCATCTTCTTTGATAGCAAGTGTTTCAGATCCACTTACCATTCAAAAATAATTTCAATTTTCAAATCAAAACATTATACAATATACAGAGCGTGTTCTTAGAACTGGCGCCGATGGGAAGGATGCACTAGGGAAGAGAAAAAGTAAGTATCCTGGAAACTTATCAGGTGTTTCTCCGCTGTGTAATCACTGCATTTTCTCAATTATCGATTCCATAAACAATACTTTAAACATATTTTGAGCATCAAATTTATTCATAACTACAACATCACAATTTGTTGTATAACGTGGACATTAAGTTATTAAAACCGCTTGCACATAAAAAAAAACGAATACGACAATTAATATATACATTTGAAACAAGCACACACTTTCGGCATCCAATATATAGGTCGCCGCGGCATGAAAGGAGGACGGATTTGCACCGAGGCAGCAAAGGGGAGCTAAATCCTTTGTAGAGCTATTAGTACCGTTTCCTTGCGTTACATTCCGAACAATCCAACAATCGATATACTTGTAGGACCAGACGTAGATAACGTCTACCAATTGGTGCTTATTTTACCAATCCTCGGATTTTCGCACACTCGGCTTCCCCTTGAAGTTAGAAACACATCGATTTAATTAAAGTTACCCTACTACCTATACATTCACATCAAAGATAGCGGAGTAATTATTTTCGTTCGACCTGGTACCGGAGTAATAAGTTAGGTGTTAGGGTTAGCCGTATCCGTTTGAGCGATAGGATAGGCTTTTTATTTAATATTCCATGGTTTGTCAAAGGGTGGGAATGTAAGCTTTATCGGAAAACCTCTAAACGTAGACAATAAAAAAGGCATGTAATTTCGGTATAGTGAAACACATGTACGTCGTTGCTATTTCAGGGTAACGTGACCAGACTTTTACAGTCTGGTCTGAGGCTAACCCTTTTTTATTTAATTTTTTAAATATATTTTTCATTACTGTAATCTGTAGATACAATTCCTGTTAGAACATAGGTCGTTAGCAAGGCTTGTATAAACAAATATCATTTTATGATTTTTTTGTTAATTTATTAAACAAATTTACATACCTTTTTTTAGACACCACAATTTCGGTGACAACTTTTGTACACCCGCGAGCTCAGGAGGTTTGGTTGTACTAATTGGCATTGGTCCATTGTTAGATATATTCCAACCTCTCTCAAAAATATATAAAATATTTCCTTTCCCTTGTTGAATTTGGTGGTACTTCCTTAAGCCGTGCTGTTTAATGGTATCACAAGTTGGTCACAGCGCAGTTACGCTGTGTTCAGATGCGATTCAGAACTTCAGGAATTGCGTTGTCATTCAAAAATACTTTAAAATATATTTCCAATGATGATATATTTTTCTTGACAAATTTCATGAATTTTTTTGCCAACATTGAAAAGAGTAGAAGTGATATCGCGTCCACTGAATTCATGGGTGAGGCCAAGAAATTTTTGATTTTGCGCAATGTTGAAATTATTGCGATTGTATAAATTATACAATCGCAATAATTTCAACGCTGTTACGTTTCTGATATTCGGTTTTAATAAATATATATATATATATATATATATATATATATATATATATATATATATATATATATATATATATATATATATATATATATATATATATATATATATATATATATATATACTCTTCCGATAAAATTATGATAAAATAGACATATTGATTTAAGTGATTAAAATAATTCTAAAAGATAGATTTAAATAAATTTATAAAACTATTTATAAAATTTAACATTTAATAAAAATATATATACACACGTATATTTAAATATCAAAACTTTGAACAAATGTTATTTTAGGAACTTGTTAATTACGTAATGTGAATTAATAAAAAATACATATGAACAATAATCCAGTCAAAAAATCCTTAAAAAATTACCCAACCTCCTGAAAAATCCTGAAGTTTTGAAACTTCGCACACTTATTAAGAGATAGGGCACTTTATTTGGTTTTCCGTTAATATCTCGAGAACCGTTGGTCGTAGTCACTATATACATAATTATGTTTATCAAATTTGCTACAAAAATGATTATATACAATTTTCTTCTATTCCCAATGGTTCCGATCCCGAGTTATATGCGCTAAAAGAGAGCTTTTTGTGAAAAACCACGTGAGGGCGGTACAATATGGCATTTCCAATAATATGTGACAATGGTTTACCTACGTTTTTGTATACTAAGGATAATTGAGGAGATAAACTTCACAACTTTGTATAAAAAGCACATGATGTAGGTATGTTACTTATGATGTATATTGATTAGGTACATGGTGTAGGTATATTAAACACTGAAATATATGAACAAACAAAATCCTGAGGTTATTCCAAGGAAAATTTTGTACAGAACAATCAATCAGCTCTGAATCGCTTCTTGGTAGAAGGCCCTGCAATTTGATTATCTTGGCCAGGTTCTACAAGGTGTGAGAGAACTATTATACAAATAAAAACATGGGAGTAAAATAAAGCATATAAGAAATAAATAAAACAGGTGAAGTAAATATAATAAAGTAGTAAGCGACCAGTAAACAACATATGAACATGAGAACCGATTTATGTATACTATTTCAAGGTAAATGAATAATAAAAAAAATACAAATGTGCAATCTCACCTGACTCCTGGTTCCAGCAAGCACATTGCTTTGACCTTTATGTACCAAATGTTCAGTGTTTGTTATTTGCACTGTATGATCTACTTCTTCAAGTTTTATGACATCGGGATCATCAGGGTCATCAAGTCTTCTTCGAGGTTGGAAGTAACACCATTCAAGCACTCGCCATGGCAGTTGTGACAAACGCTTGTACACATTATTCCTGCCTTTCGACAGCCACATCTGTTCCCACATCCAGTTGTACATGTGCAACAAATGAGGTTAAGAACAGCTTCTGGTGCTGCTGGATCCTCTGTTGTCACAGGGATTAGCCGATCGCTTTCCACCTGTACAGGAGGAAGTTCATTCCCAAGCCAAAATTGAATTTGGTGGTACACTCGAAAAGCATGCTGTCTTGCTGCTCTTTCTGTGGGCGGCAGAGCAGAAAGGTCGGGTTTAGTATTGGATACAGATTTGGTGAACGCATTGTAATGGTACATGTTAAGAGATGTTTGCTTTCTGGGCACATTGTACAATGCAAGGAATATTTTTAATATTAACTTCCGGATTTTTCAGGAGGTTAAACATTGTTTTGACTGGACTACAAATAATAGACAAGTAATAGATATGTAATTTTCAAAGAAAGATTTTTTAGCACAGCTGTAAATTTTTTTCATATGTCAGATCATATGAATATAAAAAAACGTTGATCATATACCTTTATCATTATCATATTGCATCATTTATTTATAATTTATATATTGATAAACTGAATATAATTATTCTAATGGATAAAAATAAATTTTGCGTGAAAAAATTGGAACATATATGGTATATATGGTAAAGGTAAAAAAGTTTTAAAATCGTAAAAACGTACGCAACTTTGAATGGCTGTATCTGTCAATTTTATTAAAAAAAAATTGTCAGTCATCCACGGAAATTAAGTGATCTTCCTTTTTTGTGAACGAGCGTATATATAAATCCTATAAAGCCTATACATAAATGCACTCAGAAAAAAGTTATACACAAAAATGTAAAAAAAAATCAATTCATTACTGTGAAGCCCTATGATAGTAGATAATCTACTATCCCATAATAATTTGAAAAATATATAAAAATCATAGTCACCTCTTTGGTATAGCTTCTTTATTAAAAAAATCTGAATTCATAATACCTTAGTGATAAAAATAAGCGAAATATATTTAAAGTACTTAAGTGGATCCTATTTTAAAACAACGACTTTGGCAGTTAGCTTACAACTATGGCGAATAACTCACCATAAGCCTTTTAGAAAATTAATTCCATACTTTTTGCTTGTAGGTAAGGAAAATTAAAATTTACCAGTATTTTAAATTAATCCATTCACATGATGGAATACCGTCATTTATCGGCAAACGCCAGTGTATTCGTGCAACGTTCGATCAATATGCGGCCGTACCTATCGGTGACCGTGCTGAAAATACACGCGACAAAATATCATCTAACTAAGACGCCACTTTTTTGTTTGTATGGCATAGTGGCTGGCTTACAAAGGGTGCCTATAAAAATAAATGGCCTAGAACGTTTTCGAATGAATACATTCTTGGAATACTGTTACTTTCCAATAGTGTTTCATTTATAGTCTATGCTATTACCAAGAGAATAATATATAGTTGTGCTAAGCAACGAAGAATATTAGTCATGATTATAGATATAATACGGAATGTCTACCATAATATCCTAATGCAGGATAAATATCCAGATAGTATAGAAATTATATTAGAGGAAAACACCTTTTTTATTACGAACCTAGTTTTGGGATCGTAGGTGGCGCATGGGTGGGTTAGGCAAAATAATCATAATTTTTTTTCATATATGTAAATTAGATATTGACCTGCGGATATAAGATATTCTGTGACTAAGTAACAACTATAGACTTATGTGCACAAGAAATGGTACGGATATCTTATACTGATAGGAGAATCCGTATCATCACTGACAGCCAAGCAGCTCTTTGAGCCCTGGAGTCAGCAGAGAAACGCACTAAAAGGATTAGAGAGTGCATAAAGTCCCTGATGATGCTGGCAGAACACAACAGTGTACAACTGGAGTGGAGGTGAGGACACCAGGGCAATATAGTCAATTAAAAACCTGACAAGCTAGCCAGATAAGGCGCTAAAGCAGTTTTAATGGGACCCGACCATACCTGGAGCATATCGTACAATAAGCAGCTTAAGCTTCAGTGCACCGGGGATTAGCACCACACCGTAAGAAAAAGAAAATATCTACTCACTATAGGAAGATCTACGATCACTAACATCTACGGGATATACTTTCGTAATAAAAATGGGCGCCCAACGTGGAACTATCACGTATTTTTCAGGAGAGTCATAGCTGTTATATTAAGAGTTAGCAGCAAATATTTTAACATAATCAATGTTATATATCTGGTTAATATCAATATTAGATGCTATTAACTTAAAATTTAATATTGATATTGATAGCATCAATAGAAAATCCATAAAAACTGTAATAAAACGCCAAATAGCATTAAAAATTCAATACTTCGTCACTGCATTTTAATGGCAATTATTTGAATAGAACCTTCACAAATGACCATGAGTCACGTGACAAAAACTACAGCCTTAATGTATACTTTTGGTATTTATTTCAGCATTTATTTAAAATTTTCCAGATGATCTCAGATCTCAGATGATCCAGAATTAGTTAGGTATTAGCTGATATATTACCCAAAATTTTGGACAGCCTAGATTATTCCCATCCGCAAAAACAAAAAAAACCTGCACCTATCCATTTTACCATCGTCCCATAATTTTACTCCATCAGTAATTTACTGACTCCCTAATCCTGACCTAACCTACATATTAGGGACCTAACACCCTAATATAGATATAAGGCAATATGTCATCGTAACTAAGGTTCAAACTGATAAAAAACTGATATAAAAAATTAATTCCTAGGCTCTGGGTAATTGAGTGGCCTGCATAATTACCTATTACCTACTCTCTCACACCCTTGATTTACATTGTGTGGAGTAACTAAAATTAAGATTACCAGTTCTCTAAGATTACCAACCATACCATACCAGGGCCCTAAAAGCGCGGCTGAAATGGCACTACGTGATATTTTGCTGCCATTTAAGGTGGCAAGATTCTGATCATCTTTTGCCAACCATTCTTCTGAGTAATTTTCCCATGGTAAAAAAATCTTAAACCAAGTCGACATGCTACTTCTCACATACTTACTCATCATCAAAACATATAGACATGAGACAGAAATTGAAGAACGATGACATAAAAACTAAAAAAACTGTTTAGACTTTTTGTAGACGTCTTTGTACCATCCACTTGATTGTTATTTGTTCCATGATGGGATTACTGTTAAGAATAATCTATCAGTTGTTATTCTAGATGAACGTTTAACCATTAGAATTTTATACAGACGGACTGGACAAAAGGTAGGGTTCTTCGTGTTGGGGACCAGCCATTTACTATCGGCTATTTTTTTTCATTGTAATTCGCAAATTTCTTGTAATTCAAAATTGCGAGTTTGTGATTGGTGGAAATTATAGTCTATGTAAATTATACAGAAACTTAAAATAAAATAAATCATATTTATATGTAGAAACTAAAAGTAACATTTTAATTGTTCATCAGTTTATTTAATTCATTTCAAATTTTATCGTGCATGTAATATATCAACTCCACTCGCTATCTGCAATCTATCCGCTAGAGTTGAAGGCAATCAATAACGCTCTATCTCGCACAGATACGGAAATCCACACATAATCCTTACAGGTGATGTATCGATTCCTCATGGCCATAATACGGTGGTTGGCAAGTGGATGACATGCTTCCTTTGCATCCCGACCAAATATTGATGCTGCGGTCGCCAGTCGTATAACTCATTGTCACAGCACGTGGTGGTAATCGATATCTGGAACGGTTAACGCAGATCCGATGCAAAAGCCGTGAATATCAGGGAACCGCGAACAAATTATGAAGTAATCCAGTTAAACCCCATCAGGCGTGGACTAATCTGCATCCAATGATTCTTGTAGAACGCCTTGCGCCACATTACGAAGGGTGCAATAAATTGCTCGAGCTATTGGGAGCAATCAATGAGAGAGTGTTTTTATTGCTGCGCCGTCAGTTCTAACATTCCCCTGCTCGGTGATCCTCATGACTCTATCGACTTGCGGGCGCTCCGACCCTTCTTAACTCGGTGTTTGTTATTGTGGCTAGACGTTGGTTTTTACTTGCTTACACAGAAATATACAAGTTTAAACCAAATTACACTTTTCTGCAACTAGTCTTACAACTTTACAAGTAGTCTTATTAAACAAAATAAAAAAAAAGGTAAATTAGTATTGTGCTGGATATACCATATATCGTTTCCTTGTTTTTTTATTGTTTGTTTTTATTTTATCTTTTTATCTGTTTCTTCAATTGCGAATCAAACTTTTTGGTAAAACTTTTTGCTTTCTTCTCACTTTTCAAGTAATTTAAAGCAAAATATTTGCCTGTATAATTAAGATGCATTTCTATAATTACAGACATCAAAGGATTGAAGGCGAATGTTATTTTTTATAACTAACGAGCACAATGCCTCAATTGATACTTTTTACTTTTTGAAAACAAGTACCTTTTAAAATTACGAGCAATAGCACAGGGTGGCATTTACACAGTCTTTAGGTTCAGTCAGCACTGATAGAAATACTTGCTTTCTAATTGGCGCGCTGTTTTTCTAGTCCCTTATACCGTCCGCGGGCGCCTCTGTTAAAGTCCTATGGCGAAGTCACGATATCAGTAAGAGCGTGCGTGGTGGACTATGACTAGCTAGAAACTATAATAATTGCGTCTCTTGGAAAAATGATATATGCAATTAGGTCTATTAATGTAAGACTACTAGTCAAGTCGACAGGTTGGAAAAGTGTGGTTAGGTGGAAAAAGGTCGGAAGTTAATGAAACTTTGGGATGTTGTTCAGAGGTGGATAGTTAACATTTTCTCAAATTTTGAACCTCGGAGACCCTGTGCGAAAAAGAGGGATGGGGGAACTGCAAAATTTTCGACCTTTCTCCGGTTTTTCCGTAATAACTTTTTTCCCTTGCATACTACGGCAAAAACATCTGAGACATTTTTGTAGAGCGTTAAATTTGCTACTATTTTTACATGGCGCTTTAAATCGTTCCCGAGATATGGCCAAAATTCGCTAGAAGAATGCAGAATTCCACCTTATTTCTTCTCTTATACCCGAATTATTGTAAAATGTTGTTGTTATTATGATATCTTGTTACAACCGCCAACTTCGGAAACCCCCACCCCCTCACCTCACCTGTGAACTGAACTGTCACTTAGCACGAAAGATAGGCATATCATGCATAAAGAAAGTGATGGGGGAAATTATGAAGAATTGAAACTGAAACGGAAATATAAGATCGTGACTCTCGCTTCCGTTACCTGCTCGCTGAAAATTGCTGGTAAAAAATTCACTGTCAATCCTCTTACTCTCTTCCAGCGTATCTGCATTGCCAAAAAATCTGAAGAAGATCTGAAAGAACTCTTGACGTTTGAACTCGCTCCCCTCCCTATGTCACTCTTCACTGAGGAGGGAATGCGCAAAGGAACGAAGTCTGCAATGTGCTCACTCTTCACTCCCATAGAGGAAGTAAACCCTGGCCACAGGAAATGTAACGTGATTGATGGAAGATACCTGTTACATAAAGTTGTGTGGAATAAAACTCCCAGAACCACATTCGAGATGCTGTGCTATCAACTACGTGCAGAGACACTTTGGTAGCAATGTGATTGTTGTATTTGATGGATCAAAGCACCAAAGCCGCAAAACGAGCTCGCCGTTCTGCATTACAATCAGCACCAAAATTCTGTTCTCCTCTTGGCTTGGTGGCAAAGTCTCCTACAATTTTATGTATGATTACATGGCCTGAGTTACTGATATTTAGTGCTCTGTTCTCATTTTCTCTGTTCTCTCTGTACTCAATCATATGTTCATTGGCTTTGAATTCAGTTTCATGGTCTCGTTTCATTGACAAATATTTTTTCTTATTTCCCCCCTTTCTCGTCTGCTTTGTATCTATCGAATCCAGATAAACGTTTCCCCATATTTTCGAATCGGTCGAAATTTTCAACGTTTTTTAAAGATTGTATATATCCCAAAAGAGATTTATTCAAATGAATAGGTGACTGTTAGAACATCAGTCTTCTATTTGCAGACATTTGCTGATTTTGTTCATTTTAATTAATTATTCTCTCATCTACCAAGGTTACCATTGCACAAGAAAAGTTCTGGGCAAACGATCACATTTCGATGTTGATGACACGAATGGCAGATACTAGCATCGAAGTGAAGCAGGCATATGAGGACGCCGACGTGATGATTGTCGACACCACAATATCCAAGGCCAGCGAATTCGACAACGTCGTCATTACTACTGAAGATGTAGACATACTTATTCTGTTGACAGCATTAGGTACTTCCACAAAGAAAATCTGTCTTCAGAAAAGTGGAAGGGGCACTGATCCCTGTGTCCTCTACTAGCCAAGTTCCTGCTCTTTTTCCCTCAAGGACATACTTTTCCTCTACGCAGTGAGTGGTTGTGATACAACGTCAGCACCGTATTGATTGGAGAAGAAAAAATTTACAGCACTTACCTGAAGAATACCTTACTCTCTGCAGCACGGGCTCCGTTTCTCACACCAAACGCTACTCCCCAGCAGATCAGCGACGTTGGAGAAGTTCCTGGTAGCAATTTATGGAGGCGACATTGACAATGACAACCTCGACGACCTGCGGTACCGATTATTCACACGATCAGTGACTAAGGCTAAATTGCAACTAGCCCGCCTACCACCAACAAGGGACGCGGCCAAGTACCACTGCCTCCGCATTACCAGCAAGTACAGGAGTGGTTAGGCAATGATAAGGTGGAATTATGCATTATTCGTCATTTTTTAGCGAATTTTCCTTGATTAATTTTTTCGAAGCGCCATATCTCGGTAACGATTTAAAGCGCCATATCAAAATAGTAGGAAATTTAACGCTCTACAGAAAAGTCTCAGATGTTTTTGCCGGACATAATATTGGAAACTAAGACGGTGATGGTCTTGAGATTTCGAGGATCTACTAGAATCGAGAAGGTTTGTTGAATCTAACGATGAAGAAATGCCATCAAAGACACAAAAACTAATGGATAAGTGATTAGTATTCAAGATAAGGTATTTATAAATAACAAGATTAATGTATTTAAAAATATTATAACGAATAACGTAATCACACATAATCACAATCAGTATAAAGTATCTAAATTCAATAGTACGATTTACATGTCTGTATATTTAAATATTATGAGATTTTCTAATTGCAGCAGTCAATTTTTTTAGATGAAATCCCGTTTAATCCTATCTTTAATATTTAGAACAACTATTTTCGGATGTTTTCTGCAATCTTTGTGTTTTATGGATTTGTAATGTTTTTGTTTATCAATGTAACATGGCATCTTAAGTTTTTCAAGTAATTAAAGTTTAAATTTTAATAAATAGCACAAAATTGTACAAAATGTTTAAAAAAAAGTTTTCGGATTCTAGGTTTTTTCGGTTCTTTGCATTTTTTGAGAAAATTTATCATAGTAATGTATATTTTTTACACCATCAGAAAGTAGAGATTTCAACGAACAACGACTTTATTAAAAAAGCAGATATTTGATGCGAGAATTTTCGATTGAAAATTAGGGTGCTATTTCGATATTAAGTAAAAATAAGGCGAAAAAATAAATATTTTAACTCAAAAAAATTACACTGGGTTTGGGATATAAAAAGGTAACTTTCCACCAAATTTTGTAAAATATAAAAATAAAAAACCAAAAACTTGATTATTTGAATTTTTCACATAAATTTTGAGGTTATGTGAAAAAAGTGTAAACACAAAAGTTGTATTCTTTTTATACCTATAACTTTGCCGTTCATCTTTTTTCCATAGGACTTGTAGTTTTGCCGGAAATCGAGACAAACCGTTTTTTACCCTTAAAAACTCACCCCTCCACTTCCCGACCTCAGATCGCCCGTAAAGTATTTTTTCTTTCATTTTTGTTATATTCTCTTCCTTTTCCAATAGGTTTTATCCTACTATTATTTTTTGGCTCCAAAAATTATCGACCCTGGTCTAGTATAGTTTTTACGGTTTTCTAATTAACATATTTTGATTATTTCTGCACTTATACCGTACCTAAGAATCTTTTCAGACGAACCTTGTCCCCAATGTTGCCGTTAACCAACCTCTACCTCTATCTGGTCGTCTGTTAGAAGCTCTACGATTTCCAAATCGTCAATTTTTTCTGTTCTAAAAACAATAATCCTTGAGAAAAACTGGGTCTTTTAGTTAGATGTAATAGGACAGTTAATGGAACCGACCTGCGCAATCACAATAGGGCTCCTGTAGGACATAAACAAAGAGATTACCCACCATTATTTGAGACAAAAACATAGAAGATTCACTGGACCCAACCGTTTGTGGTATTATATTAAGCAAATTTCAATTAATTCTTTAAAAAGTTAATGTAAACGGGTATAGGTTTCAATGAAAAATACCAGACTTCTTCCTAATACATATGTATTTGAGACAAAAATATAGAAGATTGACTAAACCCAACCCTTTCTCGTATTGTATAGGTACAATGGCAACTACAATAGGCTATTTTTGATGAAACATGGCGTCTTAAACCACGTTACCTATCCTTGTGCAGCGGATCTCTGATTTATTTTACTCCGTACTTCCTTAATAATAATAATCACTATTATTTAAAAGGGACAACTAATAATTAAATACTACTAATAATTATTATGGAGGGACCCGCATGGACGCATGTGATGAACGTTGAACATTTAGGCCAACAATTATTTCATTTAAATAACTCGAATTTTTGATTCAAACAGCATTGTTCAAATATGTGATAGATGGATATCAAATAGGCAAATTTCGTTAATTCAAGTCATTCGTGATTGATTTAATTGAATAGGTACTTAGGTCAATTAAACATAGCTCAACTACACGATATATTTGTTTTCGCATGATGCATTTTTTTCTGTGTAGATGGCAAAAAAATATTACTTTATATTTATTTAAAGAAGTCATTTATATTTATATAAAGAAGTATAGCTTATGACTTCTTTAACTCTAAATAAATACACAAATTATAAATTGGCCTATCTCGGGATATTTCAATAAACTAATCAGTCTAGCTTTATTGGTGCATTGAATATATCAAGTAATCTTGATGTATCTAGACATCATATGATTATTATTATATTTTCGTAGTTGAATTTTTGGTTTGGGTTTGGTTTGCGAACGAATATTTGTTTTGTTGTCTGCGGCAAGCAAGGTTTAGGATCATTGCGAAAAATGGACTCATTATTAGTTCTAGAATAATCACTGCCCCAATTACCCTAATAACGTAAATTTAGAGCATCGCTAGTATGTGTTGTGATATCATATAACTAGCGGAATAATTGATAACATTCCCATTAGTTGAACAGATTAATTAGTTCGCAATTAAATGAGTAATGCGTCTGCTTATTAAATATTCACGGGAATCACTGGTTCGTATAATAAATTTTAATTAAACGGAGAGGATGAGCCTCTACTATAAAAACATTTAATTTAATTGAAAATTGGATATTGCCCAATCATACTATTATTGAATAGCGCGGTACCATTGATCTGAGAGTCATCCGTTTGTGGTAGGTTACTCACACTTCCGCACACAAAATTGTATCGACCCGAGCGAACACACTGACTGTCCGAGGGCCTCACCCCAAAAGCCGCAAATCGTGTGTAGATCATGACCAGAAGCGTTTTTGTTTAAACTAGGTGAAAATTCCGCAAATATTTAAACGCATTCAATAAGTCGCGTTACGTTTAGCGATACGTTGATGTAATTTAATTAGTTACATTAGAAAAACGAGACCACGTCTTCAGATGAAGATAAAATTTTAATAAACAAAATGTTTTTGAGCTAGAATTTTGTACTATCTTCTTATTGTTAGGCATATTGTTAATGACTCTGATCAGTGACAGACCATTTGTAGAGGTATGTGGTATTATATCAAGTTTTTAAATAATTTACACAACCGCATATGGAAGAGAGATGTGGAGGATAGAGACTGGAAATTATTGCATGAATTTGAAAGGGAAATGATGAATGGTGGATTGAGCTCTTCATGGGGTAGGCATAAGTTAGGCGGAGCTCTGACGCCACTGCATTGTTTAAAAAAAGGTTCCTTGTTTCCAGAACATAGAGCTCTTCAACCGACCTGACCGTGCCATCAAATATAGGCTTTTTTACAAAATAAATTCAATAAAATAATGCCGGAATATCGAGAGGAGCCAGAATTTCAGACAAACAAAAAAGGTGTTAATCTCATATATAAAAAAGAATCCGAAATAATCAGCAGAAAATATAAAAATATAAGTTTTCCAAAATTGACGGAAAAAGTTGACTGTTTTTCGAATACACAAAATAGTATACCTACCTGGTGCAGAAAAATATTTTTTACAAAAGAAACCGACTTCAAAAAATCTATTCTACTAAAAAACTGCACTAAATAGTAAAATGTTATTACGTTATTCATTATTACTTATATTAGAATACAATCAATGTATTAAATTAATAATATACAATTATTGTTATTTTTTAGTCGATTAACTAACGTGTTCACTTACTGTAATGTAACCAACCCGGGTCGGTTAAACATAATAATCAGAGAAACACATGGCCGGGGTGCGTGATTGTCAAAAGGAAAAATACCTACCCTACGTTGTATTTAATTTAAATTAGCCCTGTCCGAAAGCAAGGGTTACTAACGAAAAGCGGGAGTTTTGAGATAAAAAAGAAAAGACTAAGCATTTGAATACACCTATTTATTCATTTAAACAGGTATTCAATTTATGAACAATATAAAATAAGTACATGCCGTACTCACCCTTGAATTCACGAGGGGAAAGAGCACGGCAGAGAAACCCTCGATCTCTATCAAAAGAATGGCAGTAATGCTGTTGGACGCTTAGGTGAAAGTAAAATGAAAACTTACAAAAGTTCCTATACTTGTGTTTTAACCTACAATCATTCTCAAGATACAAAACTGAAGAATTTATTGTTAGTTAGCCGACTATCGTCAGAAGGTACTGAGGTCCCATACAGGAGGCAACCCAGCTAGTAGTTTTAAGGTTTTGGTGCAAAAACGAAGATCCCATACGGGAAGCAACTAGCGTGTTTGTCCAGGCACGGGGGAAAAGGAACAAAGAAAAAGGTCAACAACATTACTTAGATTGAACTAAATAAAACAAAATAAAACAATCTTAAAAACAGAATGAGCTGAACACACTAAATAAACAAATAAAATGTCTATAGTTTATGCATAAGGTATCATAATTATTCGTAGTTCGAAAACAAAATATAACACGGACAATTTTAATAAAATGATGGCAGAAATTCTCGAGATAACAAATTTAATAATAAACATTACAAATTAAGTATATTTACTAACCTGGGAAATCTGACGGCAAGCACTAACACACACCAGAATCCAACTACCTGCTTTCCTATATGCAATCCCTCGTCTCCCTATATCCCGACTTATCTAAACCACCCCGCACCACGTCTTTCCTAGTGCGTGCTTATACCCTAACCACTTGCTATTTAAAAATCGGGATCTCGTCTTTAAACAAAACAGAGGTCACGACAACGCAATTTTATTAACTAAATAGGGGATAGGGTCCATTTCGTGACATTTGATGGCTTGATTCCAGAATTTCAGATTCACAATTTGATCCGGTAGAATTTTTTTTAAATTAAATTAAATATCCATACATTAGGGTTGAGACCGGCGCATTCGCCATTTTCCCGTTATGTCTGGTGATTTTTCCCGTTATATCTTCGGAATCCATGGCCCAATGCCAATAAAACTAAAACTGGGACCACTTGTAAGTACTCCTTTGCCAACAAGAGATGAACCATCAAAATAGATTTATAATTGACGGAATAATGGCGTTTCAAAGATACAAAAACATACAGTTGAATTGAGAATCTCCTTTTTTTAAGTCAGTTAAAAAGCATGTGATGGTTGGAGAAAGGCAATAGTTTCTTATATTGTGTATTAATAATACATATGTAACTTCTAAGACTTAAAACTTCTAAGACTTCTAAAACTTCTCGTTAATCTCATGTAAAAAAGAAGCCGAAATAATCAGCAGAAAATATAAAAATATGATTTCCAAAATTGACGGAAAAAGTTGACTGTTTTTCGAATACATAAAATAGTATACCTACCTGATGCAGAAAAATATTTTTAACAAAAAAACAAAACCGAGTTTTCTAAAAATCTATTCTAAAAAACTGCACTAAAAAGTAAAATATTATTACGTTATTCATTCTTACTTATATTAGAATACAATCAATTTATTAACTTAATAATATAGAATTATTGTTACTTTTTAGTCGGTGCCAGCCAGGGTTAACTAACGTATTCACTTACATTTGATGACTTGATTCCAGAAAGGTTTTCAGCTTCACAATTTGATCCGGTAGAAATTTATTTAACTCAAATTAAATATCTATAAATTAGGATTGTGACCGGAGCATTCGCCATTTTCTGTTTTATCTGGTTATTTTTCCCGTTATATCTGCGGAATCCATGGTCCAATACCAATAAAACTAAAACGGGACCCACTTGTAAGTACTCCCTTTCCAACAAAAGATGAATCATCAAAATGAATTTATAATTGACGGAATAATCGCGTAACAAACATACAAAAACATACATGAATTGAGAATCTCCTTCTTTTAAGTCGGTTAAAAAGCATGTGATGGTTGGAGAAAGGCAATATTTTCTTTTATTGTGTATTAATAATACATATGTAACTTCTAAGACTTGCTATTATTTAGACTTGCTCGCGATATTGTTACGTTCACTTTTCGTTAGGCGACATAATTTAAATATTTGATAGTATATTGTAGATATGTACGTTCTCTAATATGATATTATCAAAAGCCACTAAGCGCGCCCTCTAATATTTATGATAAGTGTGAATAATTACAGGTTTCTTTGCGGCATTAGCAATTGCGTTATCGATATGTCACAGATTGTTAATGATTTCTTAGCGCATATTATTTGTGACACTCCCGTTCTCTGATCTTTCTTTTCTCTGGTCCGGTGACTAGGCGAGGATGATAGTTCTGTGACTAGTACGAGGTACGAGGAGACCATAGAAATATAAAGAGAGGAGAAGTCGGATACCGTTCTAAGAAATGGATCCTCATAGGGCGCGGCCATGTTACAGTCGATGATTCTGCGCATTTCACGTTTTATACAGGACTTCATTTTAACGGGTTTAAATTTACCGCCTTTGATCATTTGGACGAAGCATTGACGAACGACGAACGTGATTAATTTTTGTTTACATATTAGTAAAAATTAGAATGTTCATTTTCATTAAAATGCAATCAAAATCATGACTAAAAGATATTTAAACCAATTAGCTTTAAATATAAATATTTAATACAAACAAAACAATACAATATGGGAAAAACAATTGTCATATACATTTATTATGCAAAATATACAAATATATACATTTTTATACTGTTCTTCAAAATAATTTATCAAATGAACTTACGCATATGTATGAATTTTTTCTATTAATTTTCTACTTCTTTTAGCGCTACCTCTTAAACCTGCACTATCAGATGAGTTTGTTCTAAAAAGTAAATAAACCTCAATTTAGCAGGAGTCGACCTCAAACTGATTACCATTTTAAATTACTAAACAAGTACTTACAGTTGAACGGGTTCAGTATATGATGGTTTTAGTGTACTAATACCAATATGTAGATCTGGAGGAGCAGAAGATGTTCCTGGTATATTAACATCATCATGTAAATTTGTTGCTTGCCTCGATTCTATGCAACTATTGATTCCAAAAAGGTCTAAAAAAAGAATAATTTCAAAAACTCGTTATCCAAATACATTGTACTTAAGTACTTTAAGTACAATGTATTTAAGTATTAAGTACTTTTGAAACTGTGGTATTTGGGATGTAAAATTTTATTCTACTTTAGGAGCACCACAACAACTATCCCAAGCAAGCACCCAGTTATATAAATATCCTGTTATGTGTAGTGAGTAAAGACGTAACTGACCGAACTACTACATATTATAATTTGTTATGTTTCCTAAATGCAGTTGGCACAAAGCTCATTATCTAAGCAATAAGCAACAAAACATCAACGTCAAAGTTTACCTTAATTTTTTTGTTGGAGGTTCCAAATTTACAGACTGTGTTACATCTCGGAAGTAAGTTAAGCCTCGGAAACGCATTTTGTTTGACAACTTTTTTCCCATTCAATAGTTCAAAATCATCTTCAAGAAAGTGCCTGGAACATATATGACGTTTTTCGAATCCAAATTTTCTGTAGGGCTTCTTCCTATCGCTCCTACGTTACTCCTGCAGCTCCTGCTATATTTCCATACCTCTTGCAATTCCACACTAAACATCTACACGACATATTGTTATACTTGAAAAATTGAGTCAAAAAGACGTTAAAATAATGTAATAAATTAATAATTAACGTAGGTCTCTAATACTATTAAGTAACAGAATAAATAAACATAAAAATAGTCACAGTAAACACAATGGTCTCTTTCTATAATCATATAAACACACTTCATAACGACAAACAACAAACCGCCATTTAAATTAAAATGTAATGTGCAACCTACGTCGGTGACTGCTGTCAAAAACACAGCCTTTTTCTTCGTGCGCATGCTCTTCTCCTGTATTGGGAAGCCATGTTAGGGGACTCAAAAATTAATTGGCGGGAATATGCTTTCGTTCTTCTACTCTCTTTATATTTCTATGGAGGAGACAAGTGTTGAAGTTTTATGGGTTTCCTCGTCCGTCCTCTTGGAAGAAGCTAACTGCCTGTTAATTTTTTGAAGTTAAGTACTCCCCTACGAAATAACGTACGTAATGTGTTACCATTCTTGTTTCATTAATATATTGGGACGTATTAATTTATCAACTAAACTTCTAGCTACAGTGACGCTACATTGTATCTACAAATAAGCAGGATAAGAAAGTTTATTTAGATTATATGTTGCTATACTAACGTAAGATTGCAAATATAACTCAGCACGGCTTTATGACTAAGAGAAAACTATTTTATTTCAGTGGTATAAAGGAAATTCAAGTTTATTTACCTGCAACAGTGTCATTTTAAATGAGCTTGCATTCAGAGTAAAATGGCCGAAACATATTTCTCTGCAACAATAGAGGGAATCGCGCGCTAGCACTAAATTTTTAAATTAAATGTTTGCTTCTTCTCGCAGATATATCTAGCTTACAAAGGAAGCTTCGTCAGGTGCAAACTCTAGAGCCGAATAACACGGCTACGAGACTGACACAAAAAAGGCAATATTTCCTAAGGCGAGGTACAGAGTAAAGCGAAAATATTTGAAAGATTTCATTATGTCCGCCTTTAATTAACCCCGCGGATTAAATGTTAAGGTAAGGGCACTAAGCCCCAGGAAATTTAGTTAGTAAAAATTCTCTGTAATCGCGCCTAACGTAACATTAAAAATAACAAGACGTATTACGTTATGATCTTGTAGTATTTTGCGGAAATATGTATAAGATACTAATAATTGCCCTTCATCCTACGAGCAATTTAGAGCGTGGTGCAGGATGGAACGTAGGTGGTGCGTAGGTAAAAAGCTTCTCGAGCATCATATCATTCGGCGGTTTGAGGTCCCGTGATCTTTACTCCTAAGGGTATTGAATTGTTGTTGTCCACAAACTGAAGTTGTGGAAGTCCGTTTTCAATAAAATGCGCACGGCAGCACTTTGTATCATCCGGCAAATAATTTGAGTTTTTATATAAATAATTTTCTACTCTTGCGTTAATGCTTGCCCTAAAGAGGCAGCCTCTATGAAACAAAACATTTTAGCGTACCGTTTTTAACTCAACCTGTGTGTTAATCAAGTATTGGTATCGAAAATGGTTACACTCTATATGAAAGGCGCTTTTTTTGCGAACATTTTGTTTTTTCATTCACTGATCTCTCTCTAAAATTTTCCAAATTACAGCTTTCTTGCCAAAACGATCATCCGTGGACCAAGCCCATTCAAAACATGCCCATCAAAACATCTACAATTATGACGAAACTAACATAGCGGATGATTCTGGCGCCAAGAAAGTAATACCACCGAGGAACTTCAGAAGCGTTGAGCGGGTTCAGAACTCTCCACGCTCTTGCACTAGCATAATGGTGGCCGGAAATGCTGTTGGTCAATTATTGCGACCATTGGTGGTGTACAAGAGCAGCAACTTTTATGAAAATTGGTATGCTGGTAGTCCTCCTCGAACCGTATACGGGAATACCATTTCAAGCTGGTTTGATACCGCCCAGTTTGAAATATGGTTTTTCAAAATGTTGCTACCACATTTATAATCAACACGACAAGCGGGAGAAAAAACAGTGGTAATTGGTGATAATTTAGCAAGCCATTTCGCACCTTCCGTCATACAAGCTGCCAAGGAGAACAATATTTATATGTGTCCATTCCCGGCCAATGCAACTCATTTGATGCAGCCACTGGACGTGGATTATGTCGCCCATTTAAAAAGAAAGTGGCGCGGAATTTTAGAATGGAGGAGAAAGGAAAGTCGTTACACAAGCACCCTGCCCAAAAATCAATTCTCCCCGTTACTTGCAACGCTCTGGGCTCATATCAATGACAGAGTCGAGAAAATCTAAAGTCATGATTTCGGACAACAGGACCCAGACCCCATGAACTCAGACGAAGTTTTAAGGAAAATCCCGGCGGCTTTACCTTCCAGTGAAGAAGTTTCTCGCTCCCTTGACGCCAGTCTCATAGACATGTTGATAAAAATACGGGGCACATCTGACGCACAGAAATAACGGAAGAGAGGAAAGAAGTTTAAGCCAAGGCAAGAAATACACAACCTACACAGGTAGGTACACAAGATGAACTTAAGGACTTAAGGGGAATGCACTTGACGATAACGAGTTGTCTTGTTTTGTGGCTTTACCCGAGTCTCCGGATGAAAACATCAATGTCGGTGCTTCAACATCCGGTGTTGCCTCGAAAAAAAAAAGAAAAAGCCCGCTCCTAAACAGCCGACGTCAATAAATACGTAAGAGGCTTTAAAGAGTAAAGAGAGATAATACTTCAAAGTGTGGAATCTGCATAATTAAATTTGAATGTTCCAATAGCAGTCTCGAATAGATTTAATGTTTAGGATGCAAAAAGTGGATATGTGGCATATGCAATGAAGGGAGCAAAGATCCCTATTTTGGTGTTCGAGGTGTGAGGACGAATCCGAAGACGAAGACGAGCCGATAATAGCGATGATGACGCAAACTTTGACCCTTCACACTTCACCCCAATAAATCGATAAATAGATTTTTTTTGAAAATGACTCTATGTTCTTAGTTCACAGTTGGTTTATAGACATTTCTTCAGTTTACATACAGTTACCATTAATAATTCAATGTTTTGAGTAAATAAAGTTAATTTTTTATAGAAAATCTTGTTTTTTGCCTTGAAAAATACTTTGTACCTACCTACCTAGTATTTTCCATGCCCATTTTTTACTGGGGCTACTTTGTCACCAAACTCAACAGTACGCGATTTAAATGTATTTCCGTAAGATGACAAAGTAGCCCCAGTCCCGGGTAACATTGTCACCCCAATTTTATTTTGTTTTTCGAAAATAGGTTAAAATGTGAATATTTACTATCCATTCAATCCACCATGGTTCATTTGGTATATTAAAATATATTTGAAGCGATTATCGTAGTAAATAAGACGGGGATAGTGGAATATATCCCAAAAATATGACAAAGTAGGGTTGACGGTATATGATATTACTTGAAAATGAATTAAAATATTATATTTGAATGTATTTACCTGGATGATTTGTTAGTTTTTTGAGACACCCTGTAGGTTCACAAAAATTCCGCTACGTTCTAGTATTTCTATAGTAAGTGTAAACATCATATAGAAAAATCTAGTGAATCGCAGCATTCCATATATCCGGTGACGTGTCGTTTACAAAAAAAACGCTTAAATCTGAGATACTTAACACTTAAATTTGAGATACTCATATTCCCTGCATATGGTGATTCAAATTTAATTAGGAAAATTATGTGAGTTGATAAAAGTTAAAATAATAATTTTATAATTTTTATTGTTCTATTTGATAGGTATTCCCTTTTCCAAAATATCAAAATGAACTTAACAGGTTAAAGTTAAGTTTATTTTATATTAATTATAATTTTTATGGTTCTATTTGATAGGTATTCGCTTTCCAAAATATCAAAATGAACTTAACAGGTTAAAGTTAAGTTCATTTTATGACAAATCAAACAAAATTTTTTTTTAATATAAATTTAAAAAGCTAATGAAAAAGGTAAAGCTAACATAAAGAGTAAGACGATGATTAATCTTTGAATAATTATTTATTTAATGTACAAATTATCACATTGGAAATTAATTAATTAGAAGGTTCCTGGGGCTGGGGCAGTATTGATGTGATGGCTGAAAGCAAGAGGGCCTTGAGGAAGGGGAGCGGTGTGTACTGATCCGCGAGTAGCAGCGACGTATCTGCAAAATATTAATAAAATAAAAATCTAATTCACAAAGAACATGCGAATAACCCTGCAACAGTTAGCACAATAATTACTCTCAGTTATCAAATCCAGGACTCAAGCCCTTCAAGGCTAGTAGCCTTCTCAAATATCGGATACCTTGATAACAAAACTGATAAGATATGCGGGTTCTTTGGCTGGTAACAAGGATAGCAAAGTTTAACGTCCGTTGTTAGATGTTTTCCCTTTAAATAAATCCGTATAAGAAGTGGTTAGGATCGACCATAAACTCTAAATCCCATCCTCTTTATCGTGACTTAAAGGGGTCCTTGCTTATAAGAGTAATCCCCAAATTTTCGGGATAGTTATATGAGACAAACGACTTTGTGATAAACTAAAGAAATTAGTGTCCAACCAAGATATTTTACATTTGGCGTATTTTCAGAAAACAACATTGCTCACCATATTTAGGTTATCATACTTATAATTACTGTCAAGGCGTGTAACCTCATAAAATCGGCGATAATCCGTACTTTTCAAGTATTTCAACGGGATATGAAATTTGAATACTTGCGATTTTTCTGGCTTGGTCGTGATACCCGTTTCTGGGGAAAATGGCGCAGTCGTCAATTAATGAATTAATTAAGTAATTAATTACCCGATTTTTAATTATTTTTTTGCAAATATTCACAAGGAACAACTTTCTCAACTTTATGTGCTCTACTAAAAATGCTTAGGAGTGAAAATATACAGCAAAACGTGGAAAACATTTTTCTTTTTATATAAATTCTTAATTATAAAATTAAGCAAATGTATTTGAATGTACGAATCTACGAAAAAAAATCGTATGAAACAAAAAAAAATATACCTGTGGCTCAAAAATTCCTTTTCTTTCTCTAATTCATCCCTGATAACTGGACTATTAATATGTCGTGAGGTAAAAACCAAGCGCTAATTTGTACAAAAAGCAGTTTTTTAGATAAATTTATTCCCAATGTATAGTTCCATGAATAAAGTTTCGCTATTGACTCCACGATGGCAGCACAATTCACTGTGAACATAGTTCCAAATCCACGTTTTGTCACAATTTTTAAAACCATAACGTTCAGTGTTGCCACTTCTACCGATTTTTTGGTAAATCTACCGATTTGGCAGTTCGTCTACCGAACTACGGAAAAGACATTATTTTCTACCGATTTTCATTTTTCGCTAGCTTTACCGATTTTAGACAGAACAACTACGTGCGTAAAAAATTAAAACACAATTCTTGATAAATATTTCGGAGGTGGTACCAATGGAAACAGCGTTGAATCGATGTCGAGCCGCGACGTCTTGTTGCTGTTTTGTCAGATGTTTCGTCAACCAATCAAAGGAATAGACTTGACACAATCACAATTTCTGAATTTCTACATACGAAACAGTATTTAGGAACTAAACACTGTATTTTACACATTATTTTACAAGAAGAAAAATTTTGGTAGTGGCAATACTGATAAAGTTCTCAGTGTCTCCAGTCTCAGTGACTAACAGAGAAAGAATTACTGTGTTTTTCGGCATTTTCGTGTGCTTTTTTTAAGTTAAAACCATGAATTTCAACTCCGAAGAATCTTTTGAGGCTTTTGAAAGCTCGTGATCGGAATATGTGCCCAAAAAGAAGGGTCTTTGACTTTGAGTGAAAGACTTTGGTACAGCTTCTGGTATAATGCAATTAAAACCACTTCAATTTTCTGAATACTGAATGCAAATTAGTCGAATTTAAAACGTTTTTCACCTTAAAGTTCCTTAAAGCTCTAACATTGGAGTTCTTTATTAAACTGTAAATACCTACTGATTTTTTAAAAATTTCTAACATGCTTTTATATCTATGATTATTTACTTAGGTATAATGACTAACACAAAATGCGAAAAAATAGTATCAACAAACCTCGTGAGAAAAAAGTTGTTGCTTAATATATTACTACCGCTACATTGTCTATATTTTTAACCTCAAACAAACCACAGGAACAAATTCGTTACAATTATTAAGTCGAATTCATTACAAGCGGAGTAACACATTTTTCATTGCCGATTTCTAACAGTATCAGCAGACGATAATATTTCTTTAATAAATTCAGTATGTAACTTCTATTAAGTATTTGTTTGAAATAATGCTGTCAAAATTAAATTGACATTTGGAACAAAATTGAAACTTACATTGCAATTGTTATATGTGAGGTCTAGAAACGATTGGATGGTGATAAAATATATTTTGTAAATAATCTTACCCGGATGCTACAGCGGGGGCAACAGCTACTGGGGCGCTATAGGCTGCGTATGGTAGGGCGGCATATGGGGCGGCATAGGGGGCGGTCAATCCATACCCGTACGTTTGTGGGAAAACCACACCACCGGCGGCAACAGCTACTAGAGCGAAAAGAGCAACAAATACGGCCTGAAAATTAAAATACCAGGTTAATTAGTATTTTAACATATTGCAGTTGTACTGCAAATCATATTGTGGAAAACAGAATATTCCATAAAAGTAAATTCAGTTGTTTGATTGGATGATAATTTCTAGTTTCAACTAAAATCGAATGTGAAAACGGCATTGTTTAGTTGGTATACCATACCAACGCATGGATATTCATTTGTAGATAATTTCAACGACACGAGTTATAAAGTAGAAGCCAATGGACAGAGCGAGTAACAAATTATTATATAATGATTAAATATATAATACAGTGCATATTATTTTTACTTACGTTCATTGTGGAGTATGTAGTTATACCTATTTCGATGGCTTCGAAAAACTGTATGCTTCCACCAAACCGATTTTTGGTTTATATAGCGAACGAATAGTGACCACTATTTGGGCGGTGTGTATACGTTCAGCGTCAAAAAATTGTTGTTCAGGAAGAAGCCTTGATATTTACACGGCACAGTAGCGTTTATTTAATCAGGTCAACTTGGGCGTGGTTGTTAAAAAAACTCCAGACCACAGACTGCCTTCTGACACTAAGGTGATCAAGAATATTTTAAGCAGTTTAGTATCACTCTGTAGGCAGATTAGTTATTATAGTATTTTGAATACGTATTTATGCAGGTACTTATTACGATCTTACACATTAGAAGTTTAATAATCAAAAGACATAGGTCAGTTATGTAGGGTATTCCTGTTTATACTAGCAGGACCTCATTTTAAGGTAAAAGGGTCCTTTCAATAATACGTACGTATCTAAAAGTTGTTCGTTTTCGAGATACATGGTGGTAAAGCTGAGAAATAAATGACGTTTTTCGCGAATTACTAATAACGATAATAATTTTTGATTTGACATTTGTCACTTGTTTTTATTTAATATTATAATTTTGTCAATACGAGAAATTTGCCTCAAGTCGTGCGATATCTAATTGTGTAATTTTTGCCTAGAATTTACACGCCAATAAGGTTTTTATAAAAAAGATACCTTCATTTCAAATATTTTCAAAAAAACACCAACAAGATTCCTCCATTCCTCTCTTCGCTGTGCATGGTCATTAGGCTTCAGTTGTTGCGTCAATTGAATTTTGTAAGCATGGAGACACAGATCTTTAGTGAGTATACGCTGTAGAGAGCTTCTTGAAATTTGCCGAATTGAGGTTCCTTGATTGTCACCGACACTCTCACGCACTGCTTCGATATTGACATTTGAACGGCTTGTTCTTGGAAGACCAGTGTGTTTGGCGTCTCCAACGGATCCAGTCTCCCTGAATTTTTCAATTAATTTCTTCACAGTTGACGAAATTAAAACACTATTCCGACCATATTTTGTATGAAATTTTCGAACTGCGGTCGCCAAGCTTTAATTATTTTTGAAATATTGTTCAATAATGAAGACACGTTGTTCTATCGTGTAACGCTCCATTTTTACTAACCCTAAACTCTCAGCTATCGAATTGTTTTTTGTTTAGGGTTGTCAACACTTTACTGCATAAATGGCGGCAAATTCATATCTTGCGTTAATTTTGAGACACCCATAAGTATTATAAAAAAACTTTTTTGGAATTGATAGATACTATTTTTCGGCGAAAAACTATTTCAAATGGCAAGAAGCTTGTTGAAAGCTATCACGTCAGTGACATACACAGTGAAGATAACTTACGAGAGCATAACGTTGTCAAGTTTAGTTTAAAGAAATTAAATTAAACTAAAAATTGTCTAAATATTCTGCGGTATTATTGAGGACGAGACTTGTCGCAATAATTGTACAAACACGAAATTACATTCACCGATAATATTGTGTAATTTTTCACAATATGTTTATCTGAAAATGAAATGGTATAATATGCTATACTACAGTCTTTCTGGAATCTGGAATATGTCCGGAGTGCGGATCGAGATCCGCTGCACTTAGGCCCCATTGGGCCCCTTGTGCTTCCTCCGTGAGGGAAATGTCTCCCTAGGTCATCGACCAGCCCAATGTTGTACAAAAGGTGATGATGTTGCCCAGGGGTATTTCTCTCAAATTGGCCATAGAAGGCCAACGTTCCCCCAATATGGATTCTCTGGTCGATGATACGGCGGGACATTCGCAAAGTACATGCTCGATCGTTTCATCTTCTTGTTCACATCCTCTGCAGATGGGTGTGGCACTTTGTCTCATGTTATAGAGGTGTTTCCTTACCGGTTAGGATTCCTGTAACAAATCGCAGTTAACCCCTGGACATTGCCATTCCTCGCCGTCTCTTCGCTGGGATATCTCAAGAGATTTCTGGCCAGCTGACAGCTACTTGTTTCATCCCATAACGTCTTAAATTTTATGTGGGTGTTTTCCTTTATTAATTGAAGTTTCGCTGCAACTGGTAGCGTACTTGAAGGACCAGGCCCAAGGATACTCAGGTTGGCTGCCTTCTTGGCCAGTTTGTCAGCTTCTATATTGCCGTTGCATTGTGAGTGTCCTTTTCACAGTGTCCTTCCACACCACTCATGAAGTATTGCTTTCAGCGCGTTACCATTTTTTAGTGGGTGATTTGCCAGTAGCCATATTTCCCACAAGAAACAAAAATAAATATCTACAAAACAGCTAAGTAGCCGTGAAGAATAAACTTTAAAACTGAAAAATAAATAAATATATTCCAAAATAGAGAAAAAAATTGTATCAATGCCAGTTCATCCACTGCCAGTTTCTTATATTTATTGGCATGTATCTGAGCAACTTGCTATAATTCGGCCTTCAAGTAATTTTCTTGGTAAGGACTGCCTTTTTCTGTTAACCATTCTTGAATTCTTCCCTTTCTCCATAATTGTTAGGGTGTTTGTTCACATTTTGGCTATGATAAGGCGCATTATCCATAACCATGACACTTCCTTATTTCAAATGCTTAAGTACGCCGGCAAACCATTGCTCGTATACCTACTTCGGAATTCATTTCGTCGTGGTAGTCTCCGCTCTTCTTAGATTGAAGTATCAATTCTCCATTACGCAAGAGTCCGCTATCACTTCCAATATACGTTATGATTATGATTAAACGCCTTTTCCAGACGGAATTTTTAAACGTAGGGACACAGCCTCTGTTGACGATTTCTAGGTCGCTTGAGCCTAGAAACTCAACAAGACTATGGCCTCTGAGGTTATCATTTCTTCAGCCTCATAATATGGGACGACAGTTGGAGGTGCACCCTAATACTAGAGGGTACCACTGTTTTCACAGTATCTACTGAGTGATTATCTGTTATCAGCTGAGGGGTGGTTACCACATATTACCGAACAATATAGACAAACTGAAGTTTTGGCACGCTATCATGAAGGTAAAACCAATATTTTTTTATATTTTTTGTTATTTTAAGCCATCAGCCAGCAGCACTGGTAGGGAAAAATCCGATGATAGCAACTTTTATTAATATATGTGAAATTTGTAATGTTTAACAAATATGACCTCCCAACAAAAGCCTCGCGAACAAAAGCTACCGATATCTGCCGAACCATCAAAACTATTTTAAATAATAACATTGATATATTACAGATGCAAGGACAAAACTTTTTACCAATAATTCATACGTTTTCCGAATATAAATATGCTCAATCTTGCAGGAGTGGTAGGTAAAAAATTGCTACAAGCTAATTAATATTTATGACGCATCATAGTTTACCCTCTCTAATATTCGCGGACACGGTGTAAGATAATTAGAGATATACATATAGTCTTGCAACAGGACTCGTACCGAATGGTCCATATTGATAATTCCTTTTTTCTATAAGATACCATTATTCTTCACAGCTAAAAATGTTGACATTACGATTTGACAGAACATTCGACAGTAATAACTTATGATTAAGCAGATTAGGTATACATTTTACGCAGGAATCTTTGCCGGCCCGAGTCTAGCGTCTTCGTCGTGCGTTGTCGTTCGTGTGTGCTTCTATTTCTGTCGGGATAGCGGTAAGGAAACACGCGACCTGTACGTTCGAGCATCGTGTGCAATCACGTAATTATCTTACACCGTGATCGTGGACAATGGTACAGAACTCAGGAACTATGTTGGTAATAATTTGTATTATTGTAATAATTAGAAAAAAACATTTTTCTATACATTTTGTAATATATGTACCTAATAATGTAAAAATATCTACCAAATTACTAGCCGAAATTTATACTTATTTTTTTATCATTCGATTACTTGAAATGTGGAAAGACAATATTCTCAGGGTTTTATTACACAAAATGTGTAACTCGGCCTTTGTTAAGTCTGCTACGTAGTTTTATAGATCTAGGTTGTGGTAAAGTTCTCTACAACGACCGATGGTTTCTGGGATCAATTACTTCGGTTTGCAGAAAAAAAGGTTTGGTGACGCCAATGCAACACTTATTCATGTTACCATTGTGGCTATTTAAACGAAACTGAGATATCAGTGCTACTTTACTAGCAACAAAAATGTATCATGAATTTATTGCTCTGTTTGATCTATTACCACTGTAATAGACTCTTTAGAATATGTAGTAGATATTAGGCGCTAACAGTTTAATTTAAATAAATTTAAATAGTTTGTCATTAATCAAGCCAGAATATAATTTACTTCAACGCACATTAAACTGTCAGGATATTTTTAACTTACTGCCGCTTCTAGTTGCCGCAATAAGGTAATTTTTCTATAATTCTAATAGCATCATGTGACTTTAAAAGAACATTTACATACAAAGTTCATGTAAAGTATAATGTTTCAATGTTCATCATTATGTCCTGTGGGACAATATGAACTCTGGAAAACCCGCATCACCCTATTTGATCCTTATCCAAGACAGATCATTCCGAACCACGCAATAAATTGAAATTTATCCCACTGAAATCTCCGTTCTCATTTCTCATTTCTTCTGCGAGCAGCAATTTTAAAGCTTATTTTTATTAACAAAAACATCCACTAGGTATATCACAAAATTAATTAACAAAGACAAATTTTAATAACGTGTATGTCCTCCTCTCGCAGCAATGACAGCTTGCATTCTTCGTGGCATCGAATTAATAAGATTACTTATTCTGTCTTGAGGAATAGCCTGATATTCTTCTGTCAGCGCCAGCCGTAAGTCTTGCAAGGTTAGTGGTTGCACAGGACGGCGACGGAGTGCTCTTTTAAGAACATCCCAAAGATGTTCGATTGGGTTGAGATCCGGGCTACATGCGGGCCAGTCCAATCTTGGAAGTCCAACCTCATCCAGATATTCGCTCACTACCCGTGCAACGTGAGGTCTAGCATTATCATGCATTAATGTAAATTGGTTCCCAATGAAAGGAGCAAATGGAACAACAATTTCTTGGAGGATTTCCTCAATGTAACGGTGGGCGGTTAGTGCTCCATTTTCAACAAATACAAGGTCAGTACGTGCATCGGTAGAAATACCCGCCCAAACCATGACTGAATATCTTTCTGCATCATAATCATGTCTGCATATCTTTCATTTCTACGTCTGTATACCCGTTCACGACCATCCGGCGACCTTGAACAAACCCTGGATTCATCTGTGAATAGTACGTTTCCCCACTGTTCTACAGTCCAGTCAGCATGCGCTCTTGCATATCTCAGTCGGTGTTGTCGATGCCGAGGAAGCAATTTTGGACATACTGCTGGCCTTCGTGAATGCAATCCTGCTTCTAACAATCTTCTACGTATCGTTCTTTCACTTACACTTACTCGACGTACCATTTGCAAGTCATTTTTTAGATACACAGCAGTAGCTCTTCGATCTCTTAAAGAACTCATAATGACAAAGTGATCATCAGCTTGAGTGGTCATTCTCCTTCTGCCAGAGCCTTGCCGCCTAATAAAGTTTCCCGTCTGTAGATACCTATTCCAAACATCACAAACTGTAGACCGCGCAATTCCCAGAGTACGGGAGACTATGAGACTATATTATTGCGGCCATCCTCTATTAAGGCAACAATTAAGGCTACCTACGTCTGCTGTAGTTACCATGATGACAACACACTAAATTAACTGTACTGTCAAATATTCTGTCACAATAACCGCGTATTTAGCCAACGGCAACGTCGATGTTTTTTAATTAAAAATGATAATATTAACAGCGTTTCATTTAAAATTTTGCTGCTCGCAGAAGAAATGAGATAATGGGATGAATCAAAAAACAAAATGTTTACAATACGTCTAAGATGGCAGCAAACAGTTTGTAAACAAAATTATTCGCCTCAATTTTTCCACAGGGTGTTTTGAGTTTACGATAAAAAACAACACTTTGATTTACCCCTGTATAATATTGCCTGGACAAAAAATATGACTTATTACAATAATTAAAAAGACACACAATGAACTGATCTACAGACTGGTAAAAAATTTATGAAAATCAGATGAAAAATAAAAAAGTTATAAAACATCAAAATTGGGCAAAATTTTAGGGTGACGGAATTTTGTGCCGGGGAGTGTATATATATATATATATATATATATATATATATATATATATATATATATATATATATATATATATATATATATATATATATATATATATATATATGTATATATATATATATATATATATATATATATATATATATATATATATATATATATATATATATATATATATATATATATATATATATATATATATATGTATATATATATATATATATATATATATATATATATATATATATATATATATATATATATATATATATATATATATATATATATATATATATATATATATATATATATATATATATATATATATATATATAGATTTTTTCTGTAAAAGGAAACATTGTATGAGAACTAATATTTCCCCTATAAAATATATCCAACCAAATACATACATTTTTACTAACCTGTTAACATATACTTTGATATGTTATAAACTAAAAGCATATGCTGATGGAACATCTAATCCCTGTGCCATTTCAAAGTAACATTTGCTTTTTTATACTTATGGCCAGAGGAAGTTTCCATATTTTACGAACACTTCTGCAGTATTACACGAGCAGGGTATGCTATAAGGACTTTTATTACAATTTCCCTTGGCGCAGAGGTAAAAGTATGTGCATACTTAAAATTCCCAGCACGTGTTGCACAACTTATGCAAGGGTCTTATTGGGGAAATAGTGACATTTCGGAAATCCCTCACAAATATAGGAGTAACTTCCGTGATATAACTTCTATAATCGGATGGTTTAGGGATACTTCGACGATGGCTAATGCTGCGTTTAGGATAGCATTAAATTTTCGACAGGTGTAGATTTCTTCATTATTTCGGGGACTACGATTGTTTTCAATACCTATCGCAGATAAATGCGCTACATATGCCAGAAATGTAAAATTATATATTATACATTTATATGCATTACATGTACCTGGTACCTATTTATTTAATGTAAGTTATGATATGCAACCCACTTGCATTCTGAAGAACCCACATTAGAGTTCTTCCTAGGCAGAAGGAATAGGGATATTTGAAGTTTTATTTATGGTTAGTATACATTAATTGTACGCACAAATACAATAAATTTCTGTAAATCTTAGTGTAAGTTTAAACATTTTAGAAATAGCGTTACTTACTAGTTTTTTTTAATTAGCTATAACTTGGAAACTGGCTGGCTCAGAATAGGTTTCAAGGTAGTCGCTAGTGAAGTTTACATACCAAATAAATAATTGCTGTGAATGGAACATGAAGTTACTGAACTGAAGGAACTGAAAGTAACGAGGTGCAACCCATAAGTGCAACACCCTTATTCACCTGTTCTCGAAGAACATCCCCAAAAAATACAAACAATTCCTACTTTATGAGCCATCACTACTACACAAAGCACAAATCATATAAGAGAACACAAAATAATCTACTCAATAACTCACTATATATTGTAACAAAACCAGAAAACACTCAAAAAACGTTTGTATCAGAAAAGTGAGGTTGACAACTATACTACTTGTTAAACGCATGCGTACTGAAATATGGTTTTGGATGGAAGCCTTACCTTCGCTTCTGTATAAGCTCTCTCTTCTGTGCTGCTACTTTAAGCTCTAATGCGTTACGTATGCATTAAGCTAAACATTAAGTGACGTAAGAGCAGATAACGAAAAATAAGTATAAAAATAACCTGAATAGAATAGAATGGCACACATAAAACAGTTTAGTGAAAATAGTGAGGGAACCAAACTGACCATTATTTAAGCGGTACATTAATTTTGTGATTGACCATATTAGTTAGGTTATGATCTCAAATTGGCGCGGGTTCCTAGTTTAAAAATTAATGTATTGATGTCTTATGGGGTTTCAAGTTCAGGGCGTTATAGACGTGTTATAGAAAGTCTCTTAGTGAAAGAAGTTGAATAAATACATTGTTTGATATTTTATTTGACTGAGAGAGTGTTAAAATATTGATTAAACATTCATTCATCAAAATAAAAATTTTAGAAGGCGATGTTTGTATCAAACGTATGTTGTTGCTTGATCCAATGGTTCAGAGAGGAAGGGGTTTGACAGGGGTTAGTCATTCACAGTATCTGTTTAGGTACTGTAAGGTTTTGTATAAACTTATTTAATGAGTTTCTTAGATAATAAATTATAATTTCATTGTGTTAATTTAAAAACCGGCAATATTTGTGGCAACATCGCTGAATTTGTATTATATTTGTGTCCTAGGTAACTTCCAATCTCATTTTATTTTGATTTACCTATTTCGCGTTTTGCAAATAATTGATTTTGAGTGTTGGTTAGAAAATGGGTGAAAATAGAGTACCTACCTAATCAAACTCGGAACCATAAGTGATTTTTTCCTAGAAGCCAGAATATGTAGTCTAACTTAACTTAACTTAACTTAAAATCTTTTCAATTTGATGAATAATTAAATTTATTTAAAGTGCATTATTCAGTATCTTGATCTTGATCTGCATCAGATGTATCTTGTTCTTGGTTGCCCCGACCTGAACAGAGGCTTTTCCATTAGTATCATCAAGTTTGCTGTGCTGTATCTGTTTAGTTTATTTAATGAAAAACCTTACATAACAAAAATGTCCATATAAATAATAATCCGGTATCTAGGTAGGTACTTACCGGATTATTATTTATATGGAGAAATCCACATTTGAGCCCATTTTTTCCATTATTCTATCATAAAAGTGTACATAGTAGGTATATTATTACATCACTAATGTAAAAAATCGATAAACATTGACCTAAATAGTAATAAACAAATAAAAAACCCATGACCATATCATATCATAACCCTTAACCTTAATTTTACAGCTGGCCTGGCACTCTTGCTTAAGAAATGTTAAAACTAATGCGCGACGTACGTCCATGGAAAACAGACAATTTAACATTTATAAAAGCATTTATTTAATTAACCATAGGTCTAAAAAAATTATTTGGACTTGAATTGTAGAGAAATATGTTTAAAGTTTGACGTACAAAAGGTTTAAATACTAAGAAATGCCCAAAACTCGAGAAATTCCCATATGAAAATCACACTTTTTAATCTCCCATAAGAAATACATGGCAGTCAATTTTGCTGAAGTGTGTTTAGGAACCCATTTTAAATTTCGCGCCCGGATTTTCATAACCTAACTAATATGGTCAATTGTCACGTCACAACAAACTCAAGTCTATTTTTCTATCTTTTTATATAAAAAATAAGTGAAAACAAATAATATGCAAAAGAAAATTGCAACAGATAATTTTAGGAAGATAATAAAAAACCTAAAAATTGTTTTAAAAATATATTTTATATATTTTTATTTCATTGACTCTATTTGAAGATTATCATCCCTTTCACCAAAGACCATATTCGGCTACACTCGCTGTAAAACATATAAACGTTAACAAGGAAGCAGATTTCTCGTACCAATTGGAACATACTTCCTCTAGGGTCTTACTTACCTAAAACTTAAAAAGTAATCACGACGCTTAAGTATTTTTATATAAAAAGCATGCTCTTTCCCATTGTTCTGAAGTAAGACAAAAACTCCCCCGATTTCATAATGTACCAAAATTAAACGGAATATAAACTAATTATGAACTGTTTACCGTGGCAAGTAATTCTGTTTGCGGTGTGAACCTTACTTCCTTCATTCAGCATCTACCTTAATAGCGAACTTATGCTTTGTGCAAATACACGACATTCTATTTTAGCGAATCTCCATTAACCGGAGATGACAGACAATTCCATTATTTGATTAGTCACTGATATTTAATTGCGTTTACTCGGTTCGTGTGGTTTTTTAAGTGCCGAAGGCATTTGAATTATGTGAAGGGAACCGGGTCCATATTTGACAAAGTACTGGGTAAATCCAAGTTGGTTTAAATTGTAAATTTCTTATACCTAGGTACTTGCAAAAATTTGTTATGAGAAAAGAATCGCTCTATGGAACTGCATAAAATAATCATTCTGAATATCTATACACGGTCTTGTAATGATAAATTTCCGCATTTTCCCAGCGCTTTATCTAGGATATTCTGGAATTTCCCAGGTTTTTTCAAGTTTTTTACTTATTATATGTACGTTCATGATAAAATTCGCCATCGGAATATTAAAAAGCAGATAAAACTTGAACTAATATCTTTAAATTGCCAAAGAATCGAATCGAAAATACGATCAATTTACACGTTTTTTCCGCTTTTAACGTAAATTTTTCGGAAAACTGACCTCCAGGTTCGGGTAGTTCCAGGATTATGCAAAATATTGACGATCGATTTATTGGTCTGCAAATATCGAGGAATCCCTATCAAACAGCTGTGATCACAAACCGAAATTTAAGAAACGCACGAGGAACCGTTGTGTCAGATTAAATAATTTGTCGGAGATTCAGGAGTCTCGGTTTTATCGCAAGAAGACCTGCTATTGGAATGCGACTACTTCGACGACATCGAGTAGCTCGTTTGGATTGTGCTCGGATTCATCTTGTTTGGAATGAGTTACAATGGTCTCAAGTTTTATTCACTGACGATTCAAGATTCATGTTGAGATCAGTAGACGGGCGTCGGAGGGTTTGGAGAAGGCGTGGGGAAAGATACGAGGATGGTATGTTCAGTGGATGGAAGAGTTTTGGCGGTGGTTCACTAATGGTATGGGGTGGAATTACCAGCGATGCCCGTACAGAATTATTTGTGTTTCCACCACGGTAATCTCGAAATGCAGTTAGATACATAGAGATCTTGAATGAACATGTTGTCCCATTTGCACCTTACATTGGCGAAGAATTCCTCTTAATGCAAGATAATGTACGACCGCATACAGCAGTGATGATAACACAATTTTTAAACGATGGCGGAATTAATCGTATGTCGTGGCCCGCTTAAAGCCCTGATGTGAATCCCATTGAGCATTTATGGGATGAATTGGAACAACGTGTTAGTAGATGCAACCCAGAGAATATGAATGAATTGAGGATTGCTCTTACAGAAGAATGGGACAATATCCCTCAAATCACTATCACAAATTTGATTGAAAGCATGCCTAAGCGTATGGAAGCTGTTATAGCAGCCAGAGGAGGAAATACTCGTTATTAGTTAGTTTGTTGTTCAGTTATTTTTTAAGTTTATTGTTTTTATCATTAATAATTACAGTCGTTTTACTAAAATGTCGAATAATTCTTTGTTTGTTATTTCTTTTTGATGTTGTTTGTACTTGTAAGTAACAATTATTTCAGCGTCCGTAATCGAAAACGATACACATTTCTTAAACGATGAACTTTATAGACATTTTCAGCTCCACGGCCTCCTTGTTGAATATCAAACTTAATAACACCGTTTCATCTAAAATGTCGCATCTTCGTTGCTGAAAGGGCTAGAGAGGTGATTCAAAAAAGAGAACATTGAAAAAAGAATGGTAAACACCGTGACCAACCTAAGAATTCAATACAAATAAAATTTCACTCCACAGCGACAATCAAATTTCTTGTCAAAATCATAATCGGTTTTTAAAGGCTGTACATATTAAAAAATACATTTTTTATGGAAAGCCAATTACAAAATAGTCATCCGCAAAAATCGAGCAAGAATCGCCTTTCAAACAGAAAAAAAATTATCAAAATCGATAGGCTGGTTTAAAAGTTATTGAACATCAAATTTGGGACAAAATCTAGGTGCACCACTTTTTATGTCCGTCAGTGTATTTATTTTAGCCATTTGTGCTAAATATGAATGATAAATATGAAGTAAAAAAATAATATGCTACCCGGGCTGGCCAAAAATAGCTACAGGAAATAAAAAGTTGTATCTGGTATTTTAGATACGCCTAAGACACTTGCGTAGGATGCAAGGCCTGTGATTTTTTTCTATGAACGAAAACGAAGAATTCCTTAATCGGAGACTACTCGACATATTTGTATTGACAACCTTTTTATTTGTTAATAATAATTTAAGAAATGGTATTTGGTGCTTAATTATCTTTGTCTACGTTCAGGCAAAAAACAAAACTTTATTCAACTATATTTAATGCAAAAACTGGTTCTTTATTGCACTCATCTATCATTCTACTACAGTGTTTTGACATAAAGAACATGACATGTCACCTAATGTCATGGCATTAATGCTACCTAAATTAAACATGTTTTGGTTTTTGCATGAACGAAGCAAAAATATTGCATGCAACTTGTACAAAAAGTGTTTATTGCACGCGACGTGAAATTGTCACCTCATTTACTTTTTCCACTTGTTGCATAAGTAACTATTATTAGTAATGTAAAGTTATTAATAACATTTTTCCTTTCTTTCAGGTAAGCAGGATATAACCACTTGTGTTGGACTTTTCGAAGGTAACGAAACTACACGCCAATGACGAACCCATAACCTAACAGTTTTACGATTTGGCGCGTAACCCCTATTGTTGATATTAAACTGACGCCGGAATGCACGCCTAACTTCTTCTACCGAATTGCTTCTTATGTAAGTTTCTACACAATACACACGTTGTTGGACTGAGTAATCCATGAAAGTTCAATAATTATTGATGAAAACTAACAAACTTCTCGTAGAAAAATGACGTTCCACGAAATTATTAAATTAAAACTTGATTAATAATTTACTTAAATCCCAAAGACTACAGAAGATAATCCCACAGAGAACAACCTATTTAGTTATCATAGGAAATTTATTAATAATATAAAATGGGTAGTCTATTATGGGGAACCCAGTAATAGGATTTTGAAACTTTTATAGTGGTCTAACATGTCCGTGTTTGTGGACATGTTAGACCACTTTGCATATCAAAACATAATAGAGTTGTACTCCGATCAGTCTTACAGGTTTCTATGTCTGTCTTTCTGTTTTTTTCCCTCACGAGCTTCTAGCTTAGCTTTTATATGCTTATTATATTTTTATTTTAAGTGTTAGTTTAATACTTGTGAATTTTTTTGTATTGTATTCTGTGCATACGTCACAATAATCCTTTTTTGGAACATGAAATCCAAGATTAAATTCAAAGATAAAAATATGGTAGTAAAGCCACATTACATAAAGGTCATACATTTTTGGCAAGGATAGTATCCTTTCTAAGTACTCTTTGGAGGAGGACCTTTTGCAATAGTATGAGTATACCTTCACACTAGGGAACATATTTATGTGATCTCTGATTAATTGTCTACGTTCCTCACCGACTTTATTTTCTGTGCGGCATCCTCTTTGGTACTGACTGGCAGTACTTGTTGAATCCCAGTCGCTGTTTTTCGTAAAAGTAAGCAATTCTGATCTGACTTATATCTAAGACTCCCAAATAAAACGTCTTGCAGACGTGAATTTTCTGTTTGTTCTTTAGAAAAAAATACTTGTAAGAATAACTCTTGTATCTCTGTCTTACATTTCTGTTTCTTTGACATTCCACCCGGTTTCCATCTTTCTGTGGTCTGGCCTCAGAAGCTTTTGTATTCTTTTCCACTTTGTCGTAAGATTTTTCTTATATTTTTTCTAATCTTTCTCGTTAGCTTTTCGTTTTCTAGTTTTTGTTGATTCTGCTCTATAAAATAGAAACACAATCAAAATTATGCATTCTATGAATTTAATGATAATAATTTTAAAATACCTGTGAACATCATCATGGCCGGTATATTATCCCGACTGTCTAACCAACGCCGACGTATTGGAATATTGGCATCAGATGAACTACTGTCATCTCTATCGATAATAAAAACATTTAAAACTCTAATGTATTCTAACCTATAATATTTTAGAAATAACTTACATTTTTTGTTTATTATTCTTTGTATTGGCTTCATACCATGACTCTGAGTCGTGATAAGGTTTTCCTCTGAATCACTCATTGCTTTTAACTTATTTTTACGATCAAAAACACTGTAAACAGACACCACACTATAATATCCGCACGTGCACTTTGTTCAAAATGTTATGACTGAAATATTTATGCCAAATTATTCTTCACTGTAGCAGGTGGCCAAATCCTATTGGCTGGCAAGGACATAGACTAACATGGTTCGATTATTAAAAACTTTGAATGGACAAAATATAAGTTCGATTCTCTGTAAGTACGGAATGGATTGGCGCAGAGTAACATCGAATAGTTTGGTCGATAGAGCTTCAGACATAGAATACTTTGAAAATAAAAAGAAAAACTGGATAAAGAATAACGTGGTTTTCAGGGGACGATATATGCAAAATGTCTACATTATAAGTAAGGGGATGGTCAGGCACAGGGATGTCACTGAATCTTATCTCCCTTGACGGATGTTAAGGCTGATTAATGATTATGCCACAATGTAATCCAACCTGCGAACTAAATCGTTAGTTACCTCTCAATTATTATTGCCTTTCGCCTGCTCTTCGCAGTGGAAAGAAAATAATGCGATAACTACGGGAATCTGTGAAGCCAACTAGGATATAACTGTATTTTTAGAATGCTGGAAGAATGGCCTGAAATTTAAATGAAAAGACCCGATAATTTAAATTTATTCCACATAATTTGTTGGTCGTCGTCTTCCTGGAGTGGCATGCGATCCGTGCGACGCAAACAAGCCCAAATGGAGCTGTGGAGGAAAAAAACTCGGTGGGATTAATCGTGCGTAAATAAGAAAGATTAGGTGGAAGTTATTCAATTGGGTTTTGAGATAAAGTAAATGAGCTGTGAGTAAATTTAGTATAATAGTAATCTATTTCTGACGATGTTCTCTAGCCGCTACAATTAGGCGTAAATAATTGAGTTTCTTAACATGGGATCTATAAAACAATCAATATAACAAATTGACTCCGGTCTAGTTCGGACGACGAAATTGAAATTATTACACGGTAAATGTGTCTCCGGTAGTGATTTATCTAAGTAATTACGTATTTTGTGCTAGTTTCGGGTAGTTTTAGCTATTGAATCTTGTAATATACAGGGTGTTTCATAATGGATTGTACACATAGCAACAGTAAAATCCTGACGTCATAATATAACGATTTGTCAAATATGATCTTAGTAATACATAGTGATACAGAGGTTATCAAACTTAAAATTGCTATTTAAAAAATTACAAGTGTGTTTTTAATATACATATTGTAATATGCATATTACATCTACAGTTGGAATAGTGGCTGTATTTATTAATAGAATCTGCTGGCTACACCAGATGGTCATAAACAAAGGACAGAGTATATGGTCATAAACAAAGGAAAGAGTATATAAGAGTATATAAGAGTTCTCTTATAGTATAGAGAAACACACAAAGTATAGGGAAAATGTCTCTCGGTGAATTTTTTAAAAATTGTAGTATACCTATGTTGTCGATTTGATCTCCTGATCAGATCTGTCAAGGTTCTAACTCATTCGTATGACTAGTTTTTGAGATACAGATTAAAGATGCGTTAAAGATAAACAGTGCATCACTTTTTTAAATTGGTTGAGATTTTACAAATAACTAAAAACTATTAAAAACTAATTTTTTTTAAAAAATTCAAAATTAAAACTAATAACTAGCTAATAAATGTATGATACTTTATTAATTGTTCAAAATGTTTATCATTTCTTTCCATATAATAATAAAGATTGTGCTGACATTCTTCGCGCATTTTTTCAAAAAATTTTTGCAAATTATGTAATTTGAATAATTTTGTAAAATCTCAAGCAATTCACAGAAATGGTAGACTGTTGTAAGTATTTGCCATGAAAAGGGCTTTCAAATGATGTGTTAAATGTGGGGTAGTTCCATTAAATATTGTAAAATTGGGATTGCTTGGGGTTAAGGGGATGAACTTGTCAAAACGCCTTCACTGTCAGATTTTATTTTGCAAGAGGCTTCTGCAAACAGAATATTGGTATTTGGTTTTATTTTTTTACTCTAATTAATTTTATCAATAATCTTTTTCATTTCAATATATAGATATAGTTTCATTTTATTTACATTCGAATTCCTAGTATTTATTATATTTTTATTCCAGATTGGGTAATTATTAATACTGACAGCATATAAATCTTATATTTCCAAAGTTAACCTATAATATTTAATTGCAGTAAATTTGTTGTTTGGTAGTTAAATTTTCACAGCTATTAAAACTTTAAAGATCATACGTAGAATTACATTATGTAGTATACGGGTACGTGTTACCACAGAAAACAGGCAAATCGATACATTCAATACCATGGAAGACAGTTTGAACATTAAAGATAAATTTGTTACTTACCAATTTATATAATAAGTTTCTTAATTGTGGTAATTAATATTCTTGCAATAATTTTAATACTGATTTTAAAACTGTCAGAGCAACTTAAATGATAATAAGTTATCTTGTCATCTTTTCATAGATCATATGGCAAACTTCGCTATAAATTAATACCTACCTACCGTATTTATAATCAAAAATTTTTGTATTTTGACGCATTTGGTGATGAGAATGAAACAATAATTAGGAAAAATTCTAAAACGAAAAGTATTATTTACAGGTAATTTGGTAAAATTTAAATATTTATTATTCATATTAGTAGTAGCGGAAGTTAATTTGATTTAGAGAATCTGACATCCCCCTACTATTTTTGCCTTAATTTTAAAACTAAAAGAGTTCGACCTCCGATTTCCTTATTTATTTTCCGCAATTAATGGTCTATTAAACACAGTAAAAAAAGATATAGGATAATAAATCGAGTTAAATAGCCTTTTATGTTCAGCCATCGTTTGTATTTCGGAAATTAAGATAAGGCGAAGTAAAGTTACAGCACGTAACACTTCCAAATTATTGTATTTTCCACTACCGTTGCCCTGGTAATTAGAATAAAAATAAAAAAAAATTATAGGGGATTGAACAGAGATTCCATAAAGTGTACTTCCGACCTACATTTCACTGAAGATATTTGGATAAATTTACAATTTATGGAAACAGCATCATGTTGTGTTCATGTTCACATTTCGTTAGTTGACAATTTAGAAGTTGTTGTAGGTACATTCTCTGAATAGGTATATTGTAAAAAGTGACTAGAAGAACCCTCTATCATTTGTGATTAGGACTGAGGTGTGTATATTACAGGTTCCTTTACGGCATTAGCGTTATCGATATTGTAACAGATTGTTAATGATTTCTTAGCACATATTATTTGTACTACTTTTTTTCCTTGTTCTTTCTTTTCTATTGTTCTGCGCACTATGCGAGGTCGGTAGTTTAGTGACTAGTACACGTTTATTTCCGCTCTGCCGGAAAGTGGTGTAAAGTGTTTTCCTTCTAAATAACGTACCATAGAGTTGGTATATATGGAACACAGGTGGGAATATGAAATATTTGGACAATTTTTGAAGCTATCAGAAAAACTGACAGATACTTTTAACTCGACGGCGGCTATTTATTATTACATTTTTATGAAATTGTTCGTGACATAAGTGTTTTTTTCCTCAAACCTCAAACAATGCAATCGCATTTTTCCATGGTTTGAGGAGATTTAAATTGGATTATCTTCAAAAACAATAAACGCGTTTCAACATTTTCTTGTTGAGATTTAACAAAAAAACGCGGCTTCCGGACATACAGACGAATTGACAAGTACTTTAACTTGTATTTGTTGTCGATTTGTTGTATTTTAGT
Source organism: Tetropium fuscum (assembly GCA_964058915.1). Classification (NCBI taxonomy): domain Eukaryota; kingdom Metazoa; phylum Arthropoda; class Insecta; order Coleoptera; family Cerambycidae; genus Tetropium; species Tetropium fuscum. The sequence continues at coordinate 114,150 of CAXKVY010000875.1, forward strand.
TTTTACCAGATCAAATAAATTCCTATACCTACCTACACCACGACCGTCGCAGTGAAGATTGGAATAATGTAGTTAATAAAATCGTGTTTGTCAAACAGTTCAGATTCCTGTAGTGGGCTAAGAATATTTATTACAAACAACCTAGAACGGGTTATTTTACATTTAGCTACCGGCAATATTAAAGGTCAGGGCGTTGACAAGAACATATCACTTGTTTAAGCGTTACAAACATTAATACCTGTTGTTGTAATCCTTTAATATGTGGGTTGATAAATGATTTTATAGTATCGATTATTTTTTATTCGATAATATAAAATGTAGTTAGGGGAACCCGGGGTAGAACGGGGTACTAAGTTGTTGTTGATTTTTTTTATTCAAAACGGTTAATTAAGAAAGCTGAAATATTTTCTATGAGGACATTATAATAGTATTATCACAAAAATACATTAACACTTTTAAAAAAATAAAAGACTTTTTCTTGTTCAAAAGCAGAAAGATGTCATTTGCCCACAGACAAGAACTGCCTCATCATCCTCATCATCCATTCCCGCGCAGGAATTGTGTGCCCATTTCTTGCAGATAGAACACGCGACCCAACCTTCTGTTGACGTTGAATAAAATTCACCACAAAACAAACATTCACAGTCGGAACAATCCTCAGAATCGCTTTCGTTAATTTTGGATTCTCCTTTCACGTCCGTCTTTTTTCCTTTCTTCTTGAGGCACTTTCCTTTATTTTTCAGTCTTATTTTTACTCTCTTCCTTGAATAATTTTGCAGTTGCTCTTTTGTATCTTGGCTAAGTCCTTTTTCTCTTTTTCCTGAATAGCTGCTTCCAACTCGTTTTTGTATGGCGAGTCTGTTAAGATTGCAGTCTTTACGCGCTTTCTTTAACTTTTGGAATAGGCATTACAATTTCTGGTGAAACAAGAAATGAAGAGGCCCTGTTGTCAGTTGACATCTAAGAGCACCCAGGAGTGGCATAATTAGTAGCCTCATCATATCGAACTTTCTTAGCCATCATCATTAGAGTTGGCTAAATCCTCGCCAGCTTTATCATCCAACCTGATAGGCATGTCTTTTTCAACTGGTGTGCTAGACGAAGGCAATTCCAATTGTTCAGCTTCAGATACGACCGCCTCTTCATTTGCAGGTCTGCCAAGTCCAATGTCAGTTGTGTCTGCTGGGAGAAAATCGGCGTCGGTGAATATGGATGGATCAGTTGGCCATATTCCTGTAGCATGGAATCCATTAATAACAGTTTTCATTGTTGCGCTTTTGATGAAAGCTGATCCAAAAAGTGCTGAAATTTAAAACAGTGTTACGACTTTCCCTGGGTTGTTTCGTAGCCATTTTCGAAGCTCATCGCTGTAATGAAGACTTAAAGGATTCATAAAAGAAACATCAAGAGGTTGAAGCCTGTGAGAAGAATGTGGTGGTAGACATAGCAACGAAACACCATTCTCCCTCGCGTAGTCTATAACGTCAAGGTTCTTGGTATGCGTTGAGTGACCATCTAATATAAGAAGAACCAGGAAGTCTTTTGATGCCTTAGAGAATTCCACAAATTTTCGAAACCATACAAAAAATGACTCAGTAGTCATCCATCCAGTGCTGTGCACCTCAGCCCAACCTCCTGGTGGCAATCCTAGCTCAAATTATTTTTGCTTCTTCTTTCGAGGGAAAATAAGCATAGGGGGTATGAGAACTCCGCTTGCCGACATACAAATAAGGCAGGTTACAGTTTCCCCCCTTTCTGCGGATGTTAACTACTTGACGTTTCCCTTTGCAAGCTATGATCTTTGAATGGTTCTTAGGGTTCACTGAAACGCCCGTTTCGTCGCAATTAAATATTTGCGAATCCGTTAGTTTGTGCTTGTCGACTAAATTCGTCAGCAACGCAAAAAAACTATCTACAGCTACTTTATTAAAGCCCATGGCTCTTGCACCAGACGTTGCTTCAGGTTTTCGAATTGTTAAAGTAGGATGTCTCCTAAAAAATCCATTGACCCAATCTTGACCTGCGATTTCATTTTTAAATCTATGACTAATGTCATTTCTTACAGCCAACTGATAAGCTAAGGTTCGTAAGTCTTTCATCGTTAGACCGAACAACCTGGCTTCCATGGTTTTTAAGTAGTTAACGAGCTGAAGCTCCTGCTCTACCGTAAATACTTTTTTAAATTTTCCAGTTTTATCAATATTGAAGTCAGGGTTTTCCCTTTTCTTTTTAACGTATCTTTCCAAAGTAGACAGGGGAACAGAAAATTGATTAGAAGCCTTCAAATACCCAAATTGGCCAGAAATAACCGCCTCGACGGCATTATTCATTGCCTCAGTAGACCATGATTGCCTATTTATTTTTTTTTTGTATTCCCGAACCATCTTACGGAAGAAAACCAAAATAGGAGTCTAATAAAAACAATGTCAGTTAAACATTGCGGGGGGAATGGTAGTCCCCATTCTGCCCCACCCGTTTCGCCCCAACGACACGATTTTGGTTTGTGAGGTAATGTCACTCGAGAAAGATATGTAAACAAACGTTTAACTACACCAAACTAAAGGCAATTTAACGTACTTCAAGCATATATTAACTACAGTTGTAAATTAAATAAATATGTATACCTCACCTTGGTTACAAAATCATCAGAAGTTGCAAAACACTAGCAAAAAATCACACAACGAAAACTTCACGCATCAACGCTAAAGAAAACTAGATAAACCTGGCCGCCGCAGTTGAGCAGCTAGATGTTGATCTAGTTACACTTATTGCCGCTTGCTGGCAGCACCCCCTTGATACCGAAAAACCACGAATCTCATTCCGCCCCGGTACCCCGTTCTACCCCGGGTTCCCCTATATCATGAAATACACATTTCGAGAAACTCTTGTTGTCTTGGTTACTTAACAAAAGAAAAGGCTTTACAGTATGTTTTTTAATATTATTTTTATATTTAAAATTTTAGTCATGTTTCCTATTACGGCAACCTTCTGCATCAGATATTCGAGACATTTGTCGTTTTGTTCCCTAGTCAATTCTTTCGACTTTTTCGGTCGATCTGATGTTCAAGAAGACGGACATTTTTGCTATTTATGGTCATCTATTTATGGTCTATCTACTCAAATCGGTGTCTCAGGATTTTTGGGGTAGCTGATAACGAATTCTTTCAAAATTAATATTCAATATGGCTGCTCCAATATGGCGGACAGAAAAAAACATCAACTTATTGCTCCATACTTTGTTTTCATATTAAATATCCGAAGAATATCCTATAGAATGTTACACATTTTATAATTTTATTTATTTTTTTCCTTTGATCTTTGTAGCATAAATAACAAGATATATAACATCCATTGTTGGTGGTGGTTATTCCATTGGGGATAGTTATTCGTAAGTAATATCATATTATATGGGCATCTAATTTTTCACAGGATAAATTAGATGCTAGTATTAATCGCAATAATTAGAAATTCAATCAATTATTATTTTCTCTAGAGTTGATTGAATAAAACTTTATATGGGTTTTCGATTCTTAATCTGAAACCCCTACTCGCAATCCACTCACATCGTTCCATTTCCCTTTCCCGGATCAGAAGTGAAACGGCACGCCTGTCTTCCGAAGTGTTATAATGCTTTGTGTAGTGTCCCCTTTTGAAAATCCGCTACCGGTAGAGCCAAACTTCTTAGGATCAATAGAGGCGTGACATTTCTAATTGATTTATGAGCATTGTCATCGTTCGTCTTCTTTTCCTGCAATTTACTTTTATTGTCATACCGGAGGATTGATTTCATTTTAGGTGCCCCGCATTTTCGGAACGCTTATTAAAGAAACATTCAAAGGCTCGGAATAAAGGAAAGCGTCTAGGTAGCTTTTCATCTTACAGATTCGCAATCCAGGACGGGAATCCTGTTTTGTTTAATAGAAGGCCATTGCAGGGAATTTTTAATCAACTACACTAGTTTTTCCCGAAGGGGAAACGGTATTTTTTTATAGTACTTAATGATAATTTTTCTAAAGATAAACCCAACATACAAGGCAAACAACCATTTGATATGTTGATCTTTATTTGGGTTGGTTGTTTTGACTTCGTTCAACGGTGAGATATTAGGAAATGTTATTAAAATATGGACCAATAATTCAATTTCTGGAATTAGGAAAGTAGTCCAAGAAATGAGGATTTGAAAAACATAAATAGGTTTCGGAAATTGTTATACAAACATGTTCGTGAAGACGAAGTTAGTGTTGCTGTCGAACATGTGTGAGAGGGCCTGAAACACCATTTATTGGCTGTGACATTTTGTTATTAAGTACTACTGTCTGTTGGACCCTATCAGATAAAAGTGATGAAATAAAACCGGAGTTTTGATCGAAACCACAAAAATTTGAAATTGAAATAAGTAATTTATGATTTAATATGCCAAAGGGTTTAGTGTAGTTTAAAAGTATTAAAACGCTATTTTTATCAATATCATAAGCTTTGATTAAATCATCAGTTTGATCTGCCATCGCATTATCACAACTGAAACCAGATCTAAATACAGAATGCTTTAAGGGTTTTAAAAAACTATTAATCTGTATTTCTAAAAATTTTCGAATGCCTTAGAAAGTTATCTTATATGTTTCTGATTAGGCGGACACGAAATTTTCATATTTCTCCAATTTTGTTAAATCCAAGGAATCCCCTAGACTTCTATCAATCCAAACGAGCGTCACAATTTATATTACACCTCCAAAAAAACGAATACACTTAGTCGGTATATAAAGCAATAAAAATAAAGCAAAAAACGCCATCACCATCAACATTGATAAATTGCGTTTCGGTAATAAATTTGACCGTTTTCACTTGCCCTGTCCCGTTCTTTGTCATGGCTATCTCTGCTGGTACACGTACAAAACATTAAAACAAAACACAAATCCTTGGTCAGATCCTTCTGTGCGGATGACGGCTTTGTCATTCGGCAAATAAACTTGGGACGCACAGAGAAACTAATTAATCTGCTGGAACAATACTGTCAAATATGCAAAGGGTGGACGTAGCAGAACTTGCATGAAAATGAGAAACACACTTTAACACGTCCGTCGTCGTCTCGTGGATGAAGCATGAAGCGTTCATTATACCAGAAGCAGTGGCGTCAAGAGGACACCAAATATTGCCTCAGCATTAGTTACTGATGGCATGAGTATTGCTCTGTATTCTATGTCCAGATTATGATAAAGTATTATCATATGTACGACACACACATATATATATATATATATATATATATATATATATATATATATATATATATATATATATATATATATATATATATATATATATATATATATATATATATATATATATATATATATATATATATATATATATATATATATATATATATATATATATATATTGTGATATCTATGTTTTATTGCAACTTTTAATAGCTCTTGTATGCCCACGGTTGCTTGACAAATTTGTAATATAATGATTTATGTGAATAGCTTTTAATGCTCAAAATATGTTTAAAGTATTTTCATGGATTCGATAATTGAGAAAATGCAGTGATTGCACAGCGGAGAAACACCTGATAAGCTTTCAGGATACTTACGTTGTCTCTTCCCTACATCCTTCAAATGGGCGCCAGTTCTAAGAACACTTTTTCATTCACGAATATTCACTGCTGAGCATGAATCCTCAATGGTCAGTTGGAGGAAGTTCAATTAGGCTATATATATATTATAAAATATTTTGTCTTGACAATTAAAAATGATTTCGAATGGTAAATGGATCTAATATTCTTATTGTGAACGATTGAAATTTAATAATATTTATAAATTATGTAAATAATAAAGCAGAAGCTAAGTATATATGGGAGTATTTATTATTATTATAAAATGGAAGTATCAATTGTCACTAGGACAATTAATTCTAAAGCACAGCAAAGATAATTTATATTTGCAAGTTATATTGCAACACGAAGTATGATTGTCGACAGGACAATAGAACGGATTAGAATACAAAATAGAAACTTAATATTATCCTACGCCAAAAACCTACGTAACTTATACTAATTACATGGACCTAAGCCTCTGGAATAATGTATCCTTAAAATTTAAAATTGTTCTAAATATTTATTACTGTGAGAAGTTGTTAATCTTTTTTGTATACGAAGCACAACACAAATTTTTATAATTTTTATAACATTGGCTTTGTTTACTTTGATGCTGGATTCTGCCTACTGCTCTCTCTCGGAATACTGTTGCACTCTTATACTGCTACTAATTTCCTTAGCACGCCTGCTGCCCTCTCTTGGAACGCTGCTTCACTTTTACGCTGCGGCTAACTTCTTTAGCACGCCTGCTGCCATCTACCCGTATCAAACTTGAAATCTACAGAATTTCTACTCACCGTCTCTTATTGGAATCTTCTGTTTCTTGTATTACTCAGCTTGCCACACTCATATAACTCCTATTGACGGTGCCTGGAGACGCTGTACTTGGTCGTCATACTTTCGACCAAAAACCACTTAATATCGTTTAAACTTGCTGTAGAATGTTTCCCGATGGGATTCTGCACACGTAGCACAATTTTGTTAAATTTTAAACAATTTTTTTTTAAACTATTAAATCTTACAATTTTATGAACATAAATTAGCGACCTGCCAACGCTATAGCTAAACTTTTTTTGCACTCTTATCTCTTTCTACGGAAGTTGTTCTATGTTGAACAATTGAATTTCCTTAGATACCAGCTTCATGCTTTAGTTTTGTTGACTAATCTGGCCAATCATATTAAGGCTATTATTATAATTATTTAGGTTTACCTTTAAATTCCATAATTTACCATATACATGGTTTAATTTTCTTTTCTAAGCTGTATTCACTTATCACATTCACCTTTCGTAATTTAATTTCAATATTCAAAACATAGCCGTCATGTCTATATTACCATATGGTTTGAGAGTATATTCTCGAAACCCGTTTTCAACATGATGCTATCGCATTTTTCTTTCTAAATACACATAATTTATGTGGACGTGATATTACATAAAATTTGTTGGGATTTGTCTATTACGATGATGTGAGTTTTATATTTTTGCGCCGATGAATAACATTGATCTCACGCAATGAGATTCTGGCCGATTACACGCGTAGCCAGTTGGCATTTCGTGTAATATATGCAATCTATATCGATACGTTTATATCGAGTGTGATGTTACTATAGTTGGTACGATATGGATTGAACATAAATTTTATATTAATTCATAGTTTAGTACATTTACTATGTTTTAACCATTGATTTAGGCGCTAGATATTCGTTTATCTCAATATATATATATATATATATATATATATATATATATATATATATATATATATATATATATATATATATATATATATATATATATATATATATATATATATATATATATATATATATATATATTAGCTTATTATATTAGCTTATAAGTTGTTTGCTTTTCATATTTGTTTTGTGAAAAGTAATCTTAGGTTTTGGGTTTGTAGCATTTCATTACATAGAGAAATAAGCAAATAGGCGAATACTAAGGAAGATACACTTACCAGTGCTATATCTGGACATTACGTGTAACATATACTAAGGCGCCATCTGTGCGTGCATGTATTATTTTTTTTATCCCTTTCTTGTTTTATGTTTTAGCTCTCTAGTATTTTGTAGCAAATTATTTATGTTAGCATTCTTAGAATATCTCAATAAAAATATCAATAGTACATTCTGGAGCATGGAATTTTACACGTCTATAATTATTAATTGTCTAGTTGCTGATTTTTTTATGTTCAATAGTGTAACTGAATTCTGACAAAACTGTGACATATAACATACTAATTTAAACTGTTTGAACAACGAATGAAGAGATGTACGTGAGAATGAAGAGAATGCGTCTTTGTTATTGGTACACTCTAATCATGTGACAGATGAGGGCAATTCCCGATAATTAATCCCCAAATTCTAACTAACGAGGTTTTCCCTCATTACTGCACTGAATGATGGTTAAAAAATTTACAAACCTGTCAATCCTGGGCGCACATGCGACCTGTGACATAAACTGCCAGCACAGTCTTTGACTTCTGGGCTACCATTGTGGATAGAATGAGGAGTGGAGATAAAATATTATTACATTATATATATAGTATTAGCTTTATTGTGCATGTGATGTACAATCGTTGAAACCTCATTAAAATCACTAGTTGATATACCCACCGTATGCAATTAAGTGATTTTAAACTGTCCTTTACTGCTGGGTAAAGGTCTATGTGGAAATGAATTGCAATCCTCATTGGAGCCCCCGCATAAAATAAATCTCCGATCCGTGAAGCTCCACACGTCGCCGCCGCTTCAGAAGGGCGAATGCCCAACTCACGGTAAGAAGAGGCACAGCAATAGTGGAAGAGGGACTAGGGTTATTTGCCTCCCAAAGGGATTCGTCGTGTCGGGGAATACAATACCGCGACACTAATTATCAAACTGCCCCAGGCCGATGCCGCTTCGGTAGAGAGGCTCAAAACCCGTGCCCTTGCAGCGGCATGATTTCAAGAACACTTCTCATACTCATAGCCCTTGTTTCTCAGTTCAATTTCACTTCACTTCAGGCTCTCGGCTGTTTCTACTCGAATCATTTTCTACTTTCAATGTTACTTTTTCCCAGTCACTTTCACTGAATCTACTAACGTAGACGTTGCTTAATTTTGTAATAAAGACAACGAACATAAATAATAAATTGAGTTTTCTAATCAAGATTGCTCGATTGGACAGGATTTGAGTTTTCAGACAGGACCCATTGACAGCTCACATCACGGCCGCGAAGAGTCACTGGTTAATACTACCGGCGGGTCTCCTCAAATAAGTCGGGGCCTTGAGGAAACCTGACCGGAAAACAGACGACGAATATTATCAATATTAACTTTTTTTGATGATGGTAGTCCCCCTGACCTCCGACTGGTCCATAGAGTCCCGCCAACCTCGTTACTCAACGATCACTCCCCACGCCCGCGATTAATATTATTAATATTATTATTATTAATTATAATGATAATAATAATAGTGTCATACATCATACATCTTCCGATTTAATTTCTGTTTCTAAAATAAATATGAAAAATGAATGAAAAGCATGTAGTCCCATAATATATTTTATTTCCTTGAGACTACTATTTGCGCTAGACTAATAAAAACTAATGCCCACTGAGAACCGTATGTATAAAATAACCGCCCTTCGTGTCGAATTACCACTATCCCCAAAACAAACTGCAGTCTCGCATGCCGCAAAATTTCTGCAATTTATTTTCATTGGCCTAGAACGCGTCGCATGAACGATTAAAGTCCTTTAGGCCGGTAACGGTCGATGTTGTATAGGTAAAGTACCGGTCCTAGTGGCGTGCAATGCCGGTTTAAATAAATAAATAAATAAATAATGTAAGGTCCTTTATTTCTGAAGCCTCTTACTTTCTGAACACCGTATAATGAAATTACTAAAATAAATTGTTCTTACTAAAGTGTTTGTCACTGCCTAGGCTGCTAATTTACCATAAAATAAAAGCACACACGTTAATACTTGTTGAAAATATCATTAATTGTGATACTAACATTAATTAATTAATTAATTGAGAAAAAAGGAAACTCAATTGTGATGCACTGGACTTTTATATACATATACAGAATGTCCCAAGGAATAATGGATGTTTTATAATACTCCACAAATGGCCTTTAAGGGTAGAATATAATACCGTGCCACCATAATACCGCTGTAATCCATAAATGGCCAATTTATAAAAGCCATTTTTAAAATCACATAACCTTATTGCAGTCTCCTGGAAAATATCATGAAGACTATGATAAAACTGTTATTGAATATGGATGTTAGATTTGGAACTTACAAGGCTTCTTTTTAAAAACAATTTATTCACTTTAGTAACACTTCTTACTTGGTTACACTTAGAACAATTATTACAAAATACAATGTTGAGTTCTTAACTCGTTGAGTATAAAATCAATAAGGTGTAATCTATAGAGGTAGACAATAGGTAGTTAATGTCTCATATTAATATCAATCTCATAATAATCATATTATTGTCTGAGAACCTGAGATAAGTGACTTAAAGTGAACTAAAGTGCAGTTATAATATAATGAAGTCTATATAATGCTAATACAACATGGAAAAGTTTAGAAGAAAAACTATGAGAACGCGTACAATACCAGTCATGGCATATTGATAATTCATTTGACGTTTCAGTTGTCAGTTTTAAACGGGATAAACTGAGATATTCCCAAAATTAAGATGAAACAAATCGAGGAAGCCGCTAAAAATGGGCAACGGAAAATTTAAAGCTTTATACGAGAAGCCTTTTACTTTGAATATATCAAATGGTGTATTATAAGGAAGAAAGTAACACATGATCGAAAATTATCTATTCAGAAAAAGTCTTGACTTACTTCTAACATGACTGTGATCGAAGGAAAGAACGCCCTCATGGCTATGGTCCTATTATTCGATGATTAACGCCACTACTAAAGCCAGCCATGACGTGGAAATTAGCAATTATACAAGTTTATTTGGATTTTTTAAGAGAAAATCACAATGGAAGAGATCGAATCTTTTCTGTACACCACCAGCACCCGATGAATTATGTATACCACCCAGATTAGCGGCTCTTAAAGTTGCTAGATCAAGTTTCTGAAATTTTTATAAAACTATTTTTAATTTTTTGAGAGCTGTTTTAATTTTTTTAGCTTTTTTTAAGTATTGGTGATATTTTACGTACAACCTCTTTTAGTCCGAGATGGTTTAATTATCTAAATACTTCTGTATTTAAAAACACATCTTTTTAAATAATCCTAAAAATATGGTTGGCACGACGTAATAATAAATGTCGAAATTAAAGAAAATGGAAGATCTGTTCATCATGGAAGTCTATTTATGTATAACAAATACTAAAATGGGAAAAGGGACATCACGAAATTTCTGATGAAAAGTAAGCGTTGGTGACATCGTGTAATTCTTAAACGCTTGTCACTTTTGTGGTAAATATGATGAAGGTACCTTGAAAATATCATGGACCTTAGTTACTTAACAAAATATTATTAACATTATCAAAAATAGAATGTTTTTAATAAAAATCATATTATAAATAATAAATAAATAAAAAATAAATATAAAATAAATATAATATTCATATTTTTTATAACAATTTTGTTTAATTTTTATTTTTTTGTCTATAAGGGGTTTCCAATATGGCGGGTTATCCCTTTGCTTAAAACTATGGCTGAATGTGCTATGAAATATATTTGTATTAATATATAAGCATTATAAAATTAAATTGTCTTAAAATGTAATATAATTCTAATTATAACTTTAATCTATTCGTAATTTTATTTTAATTATAATATGTAAAATTAAACTTTTCTTTAATTAAATACCCTTATATTAAGCTAGTAAAACCAAACGTCCTTTAGGCTCTTGAGTGTCTAGATTACTTTGTGGTAGCCACTTTTAAAGGCCATAATAAAACTTTTACAAAACAAAATGGTTTTTACGTCCAAATAATCGTTCTCTGTAGAAGTACCTACTTAAACCTCTACAAAATTAATGAGCTTACAGAGTAAACAGTATAAAAATCATTATTAATGTTACTAAAAGTTAATTTGTCTTTTCAAATCCGCTGTATAAGACTTGACGATGACTAACAATCCTAAATTTTTTGTGCATTAATAACAAAAAGTGCATTACAGTGAGAGTACTATGAAAATCACCTGATAAAGGAAACGTTACGGTTATCTTGGACAACGAACAAAATAATGAAGAGAAGATCCAAGATGCACTAGAGACGGAGCCATCGACAAATGCAAACTGGTCCCACTACCATAAGAGAGAGGACTCACTACCAGATCTACAACTGAACTACACTCTGATTTTTCTTGATCACTGATCTTTCAATGATCAGTTTTTTTGAGAAACCCGTAGGAGAGATAATATTCAAAAAAATCAAGCAAACATCAGAAGAGGCTAGAAAACCATGAAAACATCGAAGTGATATCACTACTCGACAACAACGGACTTGTTCGACGGCTAAATAGAGTAAAACCTTTTGGTCTAGTGACAGTGAAAGTGCTCAGAATTCTAAGCATAATATGTCTATCATATGAACCAAGTGATTAGTGTTATGTGGAGTGTGTCACTGGATACTCATCTACTGAATAGCTTAGTCTAGTTAGTAAGAAAAAATTGTCAGATAGGTTTAATCTAGTTACAATTCTCAACGGCATGGGGCGTTTTTCTAAAATAAAAAAAAACTATAACGATCAACCAGTATAGCACACATGACCACATTCAATATATGTGTATTTGCTTGATGAAATATGTTATTTCATAAGTTTAAGTTTATGTTTGGCCATATTGAGGCATTATATGATTCGCAAGCAGTTCTCAATAGCATCAAACACCTTTCAAAAAAAGAAAAAAACAACAATTTTCAATATCATGAGTCTAATCTACCAAATAAAGAAAAACGGAGAAGAAGTGATGTTTTTGTGGGCTAAAGGCCACTCAGAAATTGATGGAAACGAAATTGTAGATGCATTAACAAAAAGCTTCACCGACTTAAAGCCACTATATTGGCTAGAGCCAGGAGATATGAGAGCAATTTTTTAAAAAGAAATGCGAGAACATTGGGAAATGGACTGGTTGGAATGTGCATTAATATCAAGGAACCAGTACTTCAACATAGACCCTACCTTACCATAAAATATACCGCACATTGAAGGAACGTACCCTAACAATCCCTACACTATCCCTAAGAACACTATCCCTAACAATATAGAATTATTAGATCAGATATAATGTAAATGCAACAATAACTCTACCGCTGATCTAAACCACTTAATATTTAATTGCTCAGATTATAATGTAGAAAGACAACATTTTATTGCATACCTCATAAGTCGAAATGTCCAACTCCCTACTAATGTAGAAAATCTTCTGACCCCTCATAAGTCGAAATGTCCAACTCCCTACTAATGTAGAATATCTTCTGACCCTTCAAAATGACAAAATTAATGCGATATTATATAATTTCATGAAATCTGCAAAAACCTTAATTTAAGGTAACTTTTCAAACTAAATTGAACTTTCCCTTGTTTTTACATTTTCTCTTTTAATTTATTTTAATATTATTCATTAGTAATAGTGTGTAGATTATATTAGTTAGAACTCCCATTGTTTATCCTCATGCCATGTTAACCTACTACATTCGTGGTCTTTCCTGTTATTGTACAAAGTCGTCTTGATGGGACCCAGCGTGTCCCTGTTTCAAAATCCAAAAAAAAAATACAAAAAAAAAGGATATGCATATGTGTATGTATGTGTATGTAGGTATGTATGTGTATATAAACTGCTGTTCAAAATTATCGCACCACGTCTCCTGGAGTGAGAATCAGTTGCCCTGTGACGTTCTAACATTCGACTTATTGCCGAATGGTTAACACCCAGAATTCGAGAGACATATCGCATACTTCTACCCTCTTCAACCAAAGTTTGCGCTCTTACACATTCCAATGCTGTCAAATGTCTCACACGATTCATTATTTTAAATTGCTGAATATTCCTCAACACCGTATTGTTTTTAAAAATGTGTCAAAATGAGATTGCATACACTCAATCATTGTTTTTTGGTTGACATACGCCGCCTACATTTTACATATCACTTCTAACAGCAGAGTAAATTAACAGTAAACTGTTGGTGACAAATTCATTTTGCACTTAAAAATGAACAAATGTATCTAAAGACATGGACCAGAAAACAAAATGTAGGAAAGGAATGGTTCTTAACAAAAATTGGTATTTTTAAAGAATTTGGTTACGAAATTATTCCACAGAGTGCTTTAAAATTAGGGTTATATAACAACCTTTTAGTTAGCCCTGTATAATACCTAAACCGTCCTCAGTTAACAAAAGACTGGATATGCAAGTTGAAATTAGTCGTTTTATCTACAGTATTCTAAAAAAATTAGCAAAATTGGACTAAAAGTAAAAAAGTTATGAGACCTCAAATTTTAGCAAATATTGACGTGGTGCGATAATTTTGAACAGCAGTTTATGTATATATAGATGTGTAAAGGTATATAGGGTAGGTTTATACTCCTTAAATAATTTATAATTTATCTAATTTAGTATTTATACCAGTAGTCATTTAACAAAGGCAAAAAACAAAAATCAGTAACACCGTTAGACGGTACCATGGTATGATTACTCCTTCTTTTATTTTTTTTATATTTTATTTCATGATATAATTACAATTTTGAGATTGACTTGATTATTTGTAAATAAACAAAGAGTTTTCGGAAGCCAAACCCATTTCCAAAAAAAAATAAAGGATCCCTGATCATATTTAAGTATTGATGTAATTAGAAAATCATATTAGGTACTTGCATAACGCGTCAGTCTCTTCTAAATCGTTGGTTTGCCATTTTCTGCTTCACATCACTACTGAGATCGCCATTAACAGTCACTAGTGTTCCACTCGAAGAAACGTCCAGGCTTGTCACAATTTCCTGCTATTACCCCACTATATCTTTTTATCTGATTCTGCTCTCTCTGGCGTTAAAATCCATCCCTGCGCTCCACTGGTCCTGATATGGTGACCCCGAAATAAAACAAACGCCGAATTCTTTCCTGTCGTCTTTGTGCATTCTATCGGTCAGCCGACAAATTCGCTTTGGAATTTCGGAGGAGTCTCGTGCGATAATATGTTTTCACGTGTATATATCGACCGGTCGGTTGCCTTATTTTGTGATATCCGGGGAACGGGAATCAGCAATCAAAAAATAATATTACGTCTTTCAGTAACGGAAGCCCTGGGAATCCCTTTTACGTTATGCTGTGCTTTCAGATGTGACTATTTACCGCTTAACTATGCTTAACAGATATTTCTCCATCACGGCAACTTATATTTTTTGTGATTCCTACATAGGAAACATATTTATGTACATTATTATTTATTATCTCTTGTTTATCTATCTCCTGTTTATCATATTTTGTTAGTTCCTCATTACTTACTCGTTGTTCATAGTAATATAAAAAACGAAATTATTTCCACTCTCTGTGCTTTGATGCGTTTATCATTGACTTTATGTCAATTCTTCGAAGGATTTTTTACATTCGGAATCAAATACAAAGGAAAAATCTTTTTGTTATAGTTTGGTTAGTGATTTAGATAGTTTGGCAAAATTACTAATGAATCTTCGATAATAATCTGCCAGACCGAGAAAAGATTTAATCTCTTTTTGGTTGGTAGGTTGAGGGAAATTTTTGTACACGAAATTATGTCTGGGTTCGGTTTTACTCCTTCTTTAGTAATAAGGTGGCCTAGATAAGCGACTTCCTTACGTAGAAACTCGCACTTATCGGGCTGTATTTTCAAATTCGCATTTCTAAGGCGTTTAAACACTTCTGTGAGGCGAGATATATGTTCGTGAACAGTGGGAGAGTATATGATGATGTCATCCATATACACCAAGCATCTCTCGTTCTGAATTCCGAGAAGGATGTTGTCCATTACCCTTTGAAAGGTAGATGGAGCGTTCTTAATGCCAAAGGGCATGCGTACAAATTCGTAGTGCCCATTGTCAACGATGAAGGCGCTTTTCGCAGTATCTTTTGGGTCTACCTCGATCTGATGAAAGCCAGATGCTAGGTCCAATGTCGTAAAATATTGACACTTGCCTAACTGATCTAGAAGATCCGATATATTTGGTAACGGATATTTGTCTCCTACAGTCAACTCATTGAGTTTCCTGTAGTCCACAACCACGCGCCTCTTCTGCTTACCAGAAGCATCGAGCTTCTTGGGGACAACCCATACTGGGGAGGACCACGGAGAGTTTGAAGGGCGTATGATGCTTTGTTTTAACATTTTAGACACCTGAGTTTTGACCTCCTCTTTGTGTTTTTGAGGATATCGGTATGACTTCGTAAATACCGGTCTCGCGTCATTCGTATCAATTTGGTGTTTTATTTCATTGGTGAACGTGAGTTGGTCACATTCAAGGTAGAAAATGCCAGAAAAATCCAAACAAATTTGGGTTATAAGTTCACTTTCTTCCTCGTTTAGATAGTCTAGACGAAGTTGGTTTTTAATTTCGTTATGTCTGTCCGGGGGAATTTGGAAATTTGTTTCGTTAATGTTATTTAGAGAGAAATTTTGGATTGGTTCTAGTTTTATATCTGAGAATTTAACAGTTTTTGGTATAGCGTTTATATTTACTACAGAGGTAAGAAATTCACCTGTGCTATTTATTTGCACTATTGCATTAGGGAGTCTTACTTTTTCTACTTCCGTAGCTAACAGTATAGCTTCGGTGTTGGTCAAATGACATTTGAATTTTGCAATTTGTTCCATGCGAGGTTCTATCGAGATTATGTTTGAAATATTACAGGAAACATTGCCTTTGGTTTGATTTGTGTGACTTTGCATTTCTGCATTAATATGCTGATCTGTGACTTTGTGAATGGCAATTGTTTTGAAATCAGTTATGAGTTTTTTATTTTTGTGTTCTACTATACAGTTGTAGTGCTCTAAAAAATCAGAGCCAAGGAGTATGCATCACTGCATACACTTTTTACACTTTACAGGAAATTTATAAATTAGTCGGAGGTTAATATATAAATTAGTCACCCTAAGATAGGACTGCCAGGGCGCCACTAGCATATGAAACCTTGCTAGAATATTATCCTGTGTTCGGTCTATCCAATATAATTTCTAACTGTGAAATGCACTAATCAAATCAATTGTAAAATTGTAAAAGCAGAAATTATGACAATATGTGATTGGTTGGAAGTTAGCTGCTATGTTAATAAATATACGAGTAACTGAGGAAGTGTATTTTGTTTAGGTGAGGGGACTTTCTTAGAGAAAGATAATAATGCAGAGAGATCGTATTAGGCACTACACCCTCGAGCCGCGTTTCCAACGTATTGTATCTTGTTAATTAACGAATTTCGAGTGATAATAGTAATATCCTGGTAGTAATCTAGGATAGTATCTAGGGTGTCCTAGATAGTTATATATTGATTTAATCGTATTTACATAAGGATTATCAGCTATAAAGAATATCAACAGGTCAGGGTATTTACAAGAAGCCATCGCAACATTTCCACGAGCAGTGTTCCTGAGTTCAAATACATTTCTGACGAGTCAGCCATTTGTTATTTGCATTGTAGAATGCCAGCAATAGAGGTCACCGCAACAGTGTTTACTCAGTGCAGTGCACGTGTGATTGTGTTTCTGTTTTGTTTACAAAGGATTAGCTTTGAGACAAGGTAACAAACAAAACCTCCTTTTATACTTTCTTTTATAATCATTGTTGTAATATATAACAGTACTGCTTCTTTCTTGGTATGTGTCCCATATTGTTTGATAAGGATTTTAATACCCCATGTTTTTTTAGTAATATAAAGTATAATAAGTTTCTCAGTTGACAAAAGCTTCTTTATTTTGTAATGTGGAAAAGCTTTATTTAGTAATATGGAATCATCTTCAAAGTTTAAACACTTTAAAAATATATATGTACTAGATGATTTGCAAAGCAATCTTTTATTCCAGATTAAATTTCAAGCAATAAAGCAAATACATAATCAACAATCTTTGAAAAGAAATAGCTTCCATAATAAATTAAATCTCCTTAAGTATAAAGTAAAATTCATAATTTAAAAGGCATACAGAACCACTTTAAAAGTCCATTTTGAACTCAACTTGAACTTTTGTGTTTTCATGCTCTAATCAAAAACTAAATTAAACAGACTATAAAAGTTTAAACATTCTATATATGGTTATAAAATTGACATTGATAAATATTGATAAATAGTAAATTCAAAGTTGTTCACTGGCATCGTGAACTGGCACTCATTTGATAAAAACTCTACAAAATAAATTAGAAATTTAAAGTATCTTCCACCCAATTATAATATCTTCTAATATCAACCTATTTTTCTCCCTCATTATAAATAATTTCAAATTAAACTATCCAAATTCAATATTAAGTGTTACCACACTCTAATGTAATCATAAATAAAAGTTTCTACTCTATAAAATTAAGCTATATCTTACACCTTTATCCAAAAGCATGACAAGAAACTAAATATTCGATAAAAATAATAGACCCTCGATAAATTTGATAATGTTCGATATAAAATTTAGGTGCTCGTTAAAAAATAAATTTTCGATAAATATATTAGATGCTAGATAAATAAAATGATTGTTTTGTACCAAATTCCAAGCTTTCTAAATTAATAAATATCCGATAAAAATAATATAGGCTAGATAAATGTAACGTAAAAATTCAAATGTTTCCTGTATTAAATTGCCGGGTGTTAATTCGGACCCTATAACTAATAACAGCTATCATATATGCGATTATGCGAACTCCGCATTATCCGAAACGACACATGAACCGTATTATATGGTGGTTCTCGCTATGCCTCGCTATTCCCCCTATGAAATATGTATGTAAATATTTTTTGCTTATTCTGCGAAGCAATAAAAGACATCGTTGTGACGCAAATACCGATGACCTGAATGATCCAGATGACCTGGAAAGTGGAGAGATTGACGTGCTATTTTTTCCACCGAAACACCCTTACTTCAGCCTATGGACCAATGTGTATTGGTGAACTTGAAACGCAATTAGCCACGGTTACTTCTGGAACAAATATTCCAGAATTCAAAAAAAGTGATGAAAAATAAAACGAGTTAAGTGATGGTGACTTGATAAAAATGGTTGATGAATGTGAAGAAGCAGATTATAGTAGCGACGAAGGCGCAGTCAAAATATCACCCAAAATTTCACATTCCGCTGCAATGGATGCATTTGAAATCGCTCTGCTCTACGTGGAACGACAGCCTGATGGGGCACCTACTGATGTGCTTCTCCTCCAAAAGATGGAGGGATATTGCGTCCATAAAACGAAACACTTTAAAATTGAAACAATTATCAAGTAGCTCTTCTCTAAAATAGGAGGATTTAGTTTTAGAGGCTTATGTTTTTTGGGTCGCTGATTCTGAATTTTTCAGTTCCCACTACAAAATCTCACCGAAAGTACCTTTATTATGAAAAAAATGGCGCCAAAAATGATTTTTTTTGAAATTAACTCAATTTTTGTTAATTTTTATAGGAAAATGGTGTGAAATATACAAAAAAATAAACAAAAAAAGGTTTATAAACGCTTTTTTGACAGATCAAACTTAAAGGCGCTCGTAATTCTTTAAACCTCGACCGATTGACGTGAAATTTAGTGAGTAGGTTATGAATGGCTCAAAGAGCAAAAGTGACATAGCGCCGCTGTTTGTTTTTATCCTAAGGGTGGATGCCACCCCTTCTCGGGGGTAGAAATTTTTCACTCAAAATAACCCCGGAAATGGATAGAGTCATAAATTCTATGTAAAAAATAATCTATAAAGTTTTTTCGATATATCGATATTTTTTTAGTTGTTCGCGATTGAAAACGTTAAAAATGCATGTTTCTGGACGGTTTTTCGCGAATATCTCGAAAACTTCGCGTTCTCTCCAAAAAGTTGTAAAGGCCAAAAATGAAGCTTGAAATGAATGAAATCAAAGAGTTGCTTTTTTTATGAATGCGTTAGGTCCAAAATAAAGGGAGTTATAGCTCGTTGAAGAAGACTTATTTTTTGCAACAACTCTATTCGAAGTATTCAACGTTAAATAACGGAAAACTGATGTATTTTTCGAGAAAAACTTATAGAACCTGTTTTGTAGTACTTGGAAAGACCTTTAAAGTGAGCACTGTTACTTTAATATTGCGTTAAAACTAAGCGAGATACGTTGCAAAAACGATGGAGGTTCAGAGAATTGTTGTGAAATACTCGTTTTTTGGCGCCACTTTTTCAGAAATTGCGGTATTTCCGGTAGGAAATTTTGATGGGAAGTGAAAAATTCAGAATCAGCGACCCAAAATTCTAATTCCTCCTATTTTTTTCCAGGTAATATCCTCTATTGACTGTAGTATGTAGCATCGTGTGAAATTCAATGAAAAATAAATTTGACTTAACCGTCTAAAATGTTTTACCTAGGTACTCTTTAAAAAAAAAGGTTAGTCCCATTATTTAATTAAACGTCTAAACTTTATAATCTTCCGTTTTACAGAAACACCATTGACGCTAAAAATATGACTAGAGAGAGATAATTTTCAAATATTGCAATAGAAATGTTATTCATTGCATTTTGAAATAAATGCTGTTTAAAAATTAGTGGAAACCCGTTTATAAATATAGTGCGTTACGTGAATCTATTCTGCACTTTAAAGCGATTGCATATGCTCACTGGCAATATCCGTAATTACATTTCCGGGATATGCTAATACGACTTTTGACTTTTCGTTTTGATAAATAATATAATACGTAAGCCGCAAATGTTTGGTTCGGAATGGCTGTACAGCATTTTACAGCACTCACCTTTGCGTTCGTGCACATAATGGGTGTACTATACATTTTCGGAGTGCATTTGCAACACATGTAGCGCCGTTTACTTATAATAATAATGTGCCTATGGTAATGCAAGTAGTCATATCGGAACTGTATATAAAATGCAATGGTTGATGTCTGCATACGTGTACTAAGATTGATTTACATTTTACCCATTCTACAGACTTCATCAAATTGAATTAGAGGTGTATACATACACATTCTAGTAAAGTAATATCTGACAGTCTGTTATATATTAACTCATGGTAGTGATTGATGGAGACGTGATGTGTCCGCTGCCTATTGATGGAATGCAGTATAATTATTTAACGTATCTTTAACGTATGTAACGTCTAACGTAACATAAGTTGTTTTGAGAAAAATTTTATAGGTGAAAATGGGATATTAACAATAATTTTGTTGAAACTTAAACCTAGGGAAATTATTATATGCTATTATGTTATACAAAAACTAAATTCACAGTACTGATAGGGGCTCATGGTCCTCAGTGGCACGCACTTTTGTTCGAATTATCCCCATCATCCTCTGAACGACGATTATATCCGATTCTCGAATTTTCTGGAATATTCTGGTCCTTAATTGTGCTTTATTTTGGGCTTCCCAACCCTTATTAAAGTTTTCTCCTGTACGTCTTTTCTATCATGTAGGAGGTATCTACTTATGAAGGAGCGTTCAAGTCTCGGTTCAAGGTCACAGCTCTAGGTGCTGTATGCGAACGCTAAGATATGATAGTTATATTGGCATGGTATAGGATACATTTCCAGTTACTCCATAACACTGTACACAATGTATCGTGCCTATGTATGGTGCTCTCTCTCTCGCAATCTCTCGCAAATACGCACATACTTAAAGACTTATGTGGAAAAATGTCATATGTCAATAAAATTTTCTGGAATATTCTGGTCCTTAATTGTGCTTTATTTTGGGCTTCCCAACCCTTATTAAAAGTTATCGGCTGAAAGTTATCGGTTATAGTGAAAGTTATCGGCTGAATTTCATTCTTATCAATTCTTTCATAGTGGGGAAACTATATATAAAAACAATTATTTAACCCAACTCTGGAGGGCTGTAACTTGGAGGGGAATATTTTGCAGTCGCCTCTTTAAATTATTCGCATCAAATTAGAAACATCCTACTTATATTATAACTTAATCGGTTTTTGACGTTAATAAATACGTTTCTTTATCATTCCAAGCATATCATTCCTTCATCTAAGCTCCATTCGTCTAACTCCCCACTAAGCTGATTAAATTTTATTCAATTGTTTCTCTAACCAAAAATGATTTCAGTTTGACCAATCCACCATTAGTTTACTTGTACATCGATTTCCTGCGTGATATTCTTTCCTGCCAACTTATCTTTGGTTTCCCCCTATCTTTTCGGCGTCGTTCCTCTTTTACAAAGTTCATAACACTAGTCTACTCAACCATCATTGCCATGTGTCCAATCTAATTTACAGTTTTCATCTCCAGCGGCACAAATTCTCTAATCTGATCGCACGTCAATCTATCCGATTCGACTTTCCTCTTGTACTTTTGAAGTATTTCATTTCTACTACTGTTATTTTACTAATAGACCAGCCTTTGAAAATGATAAAAAGTGGAAAAAACAGTAGGATGGAACCCATTGGAAAAGGAAGAGAATATAACAAAAATGAAAGGATAAATAATTTAGGCATCGCGAAGTGTCCTCAATAGTCCAAGGATTGTCTATTTGGCAGCTCTGCTGCATGCTAATTGCCGTAAAACTTGGTCCGTTTTCTCCTGTACGTCTTTTCTATCATGTAGGAGGTATCTACTTATGAAGGAGCGTTCAAGTCTCGGTTCAAGGTCACAGCTCTAGGTGCTGTATGCGAACGCTAAGATATGATAGTTATATTGGCATGGTATAGGACATGGTATAGGATACATTTCCAGTTACTCCATAACACTGTACACAATGTATCGTGCCTATGTATGGTGCTCTCTCTCTCGCAATCTCTCGCAAATACGCACATACTTAAAGACTTATGTGGAAAAATGTCATATGCGATGCATGCGCAAGACCAGCCAATTACTATGAACTCAGAAAGTGAATCCCGTGAATCCAGTGACCAACAGTCCCAAATATAGTTGAAGTGGCAAGCAGAGAGACAACATTTTACCGGATAAATCCCGACAAACGCAAAGGTATGAATTTGTTTACAAGATCAAGAAATGATAACCAGATAAACTATTCCTCGGAAAACGTTGTTCTGGCCTATAATTGGTAAAATATCGTAAATTATCGATTTAAAACCATCTATCTTACCATCAAACCTAATGTGGATATTTCGAAATACGCGATTTATTGTGAAGTATAGGGTACTCATCAAACAAAATTTTGAGGACCATGAATATTCGATATATTAAACATATTGAAGAATAAAATGAGATAGCATATTTATCGTTTTAGTCATTACTTACATATATTGAGTTTTTAAGGGTAAAAACGGTTTATTTCTGTTTATATCCTTATGGAAAGAAGTTTAAGGGCAATTGCAATTGTAGGTAATAAAAAGATCTACAACTTTTGTATTTACACTTTTGTCACATAACCTCACATAACCTTCACATAACCACAAATTTATGCGAAAAATTCAAATAACCAAATTCAAATAATAAAGTTTTTGGTTTTTTATTTTTCTTTAAAAAAAATGTTGCAAGAAATTTTTTTTTATTTAAAACATTTTACATTAATTTATTATTTCATTATTTATTATAAACATTATTTTTTCACCATATTTTGACTTAATATCGAAGAAGCACCGTAATTTTCAATCGAAAATTCTCGCTTCAACATATCTGCTTTTTTAAAAAAGTCGGCGGGCTTTTTGTTCGTTGAAATCTCTACTTTCTGATGGTGAAAAAAAATATACATTACTATGGTAAATGTTCTCAGAAAATGCAAAGAACGAAAAAAACTCGAATCCGAAAAAAAATGTTTAATCATTATGGACAATTTTGAGCTATTTATTAAAATTTACACTTTCGAAGATAACGAAAAAAATAGATTACAATTAATCAAATCTATTTATAAATGTAAAAATGATAATATAATACTGAATCAATTAAGATTTCGAAAATATAAATTGGCAAAAATTAAATTTTGCAAATTGATATTGGCAAAATTTTTAAAAACTCTCCCCCTCCACTTCCCGACCTCAGATGGCCCGTACATTATTTTTCCTTTCATTTTTGTTGTATTCTCTTCCTTTTCCAATGAGTTTCATCCTACTCAAATTTTTTTGGATGCAAAAATTATCTGCCCTAGTCTATAACATTTTTAAATTGTTCTCTATTATACTAGATACTTATAAGTATACTACTTTAGAAGTATATTTTTTTGAGTACTTAATGCATGGTTCTAGAATCGAGGATGAAAGAAGTAGCAGTGGATGCCAAAAGTTATGCGGGAACACCAGCGTTCTACTAGGCGGGGACAAGGGCCTATCAGATAATAATGATAAAAACTCAGTACAAGCTGTCACCAAAACGGAGAGACCTCGAACTACTCATGTATAGAAAACTTACCAGTAATTTAGTTTTATATAGATATGTTTGAACTAAGACGTAATTGACCCTTAACAGACATTTTTGATACAGTTTTTTCCCTTTTTAGACCATGAAATATACGGAATTACATACGATGTACATTTTAATAAAATGACCCGTTACTGTCATGGATATTCACATTTTGCCATTTATTAATGGAACATTGTGATATAATTCAGTATATCATAATATACAGAATATAGAGTATATATAATATAGAGTGTTTTGGAGAGCGTTTCAATGGCCCAGGCGAAGACAGCGGCTTTGTTTTAACTGCGGAAGTCGCAAATATCACTATCTATTATTCTGGACCTCGAGTATATACGACCCATAATCCCAAGAAAATACTTTCAAATATTTCTTCTAACGTTTAAGCATTAACTTCATTTAAAGAGAAAAGGTCGATTATACTGTTGTTATAGTTGAAAAAGTATATCATGCAGTATGTACAAATTTATCTTTATGTAAATTAATGAAAATTTACGTAAATTATGAATTATGGAAGACATATACGTTGGTATAAGGTAAAATGATTCATTATTCCATTGACTACGAATTATACTAAAGGAGATTATAATTCAAACCAAACTTCCTTGATATGATTTCAATAGAGAATCCGTGTAAATTACATTCTATAACTTGATAAATTCAGCACACAATAATTCTAGAAGATCTACTACTTATTCATTCTAATACATTTCTAATTTATACCCTCTCCGTAGTACGCTATTCAAAGATTATAATTTATAAGATTTCATATTGTTTCACACCAGACTTCTCTAAAACTTTTGCAATTAGAAGTTCTCAAATGATTTTGACAAATTACTTGTTACTCACTCCTACTCAGGGATATTCCGGAAATATGTTAAATACAACAGAACATTCTATTTACGTCTGCGTTACATTAATTTAAAACTAAAGTTTATTTCTTTAAAATTAAAGTCTATTCGATGCTTAAGCTCAAGCATTTTTTTTCCATTTTCAACGTTTAAGAAAATAAGTTCCTTTAAAAAATTAATGAGATTAAAGTCTAAATTTGTGGGCCGGTACAATATTCGAATACATTCTCGAGATGTTTGACGTAAACATATTCTATAAATTCCCCGCATCGATCCCAGCAAACTTTCCGATAAGATATTGGAAAATATGTATCTCTCGCCTTCAAAAACCGAACTTCCTACAGCGCCCTTTGTTATGCAAACGAAATAAATTCAAAGTAAGTTCACTTGCGAAATAACATTTCATAATACCCAGCAAAACGACTCGAGTTATTCGTGTATTCCTTCCTATTGATCAGATAAGAGTGAGATGCAACTTCCCCGTGAAGAACGTCATCAGGCTTCAGGAAATTGAATGTAGCTGTCGGTAAAAATGCAACACAGATTCCGGTTTGGTGGCGTTCGTTGGCTGCCGACCACCGTCAAAAGCTCAGATTAGGGATGATCCTGGGGTACTACCTGGGAATATTTATGTGTGATAGATTTGTACTTCAAACACATGAAATTGGATAACTAAACCCGAATGAGATTTTCCTGGCAACATTAAATACTATAGACGATATTTACGTTGATTTAACATTACTTAAATAAGATTGCTTCAAAACTCACATGACTATTGAGTCACAGCATTGTATTTAATATACCTACCTTAGTAATTGTCATTTTAATGTTAATGTTAATAGTTCAAGTAATAGCTGTCTATTCCTTCTTTCAAGGAATAGACAGCTATTACAGCCTGCTCCATCCTTTTTCTTTGATCCGTCCGTGAAGACATAGTTTACACCTTCAACGCCGGCCTCGTCTTCACCAGTAGTATGTATGGTGTAAGGTTTATCAAAGACAAGCCGAGGCGGAATACCATCTGCACATGACTGTAGAAGGGGTATCTTTCTGACAGCCTCAGTCCACAGGCGGCTTCTGGTTTGGCCACAGCTTGCGTTTGGTAGTATGCCAACGGATTTGAGGCGAACCTAAAATTTGGTAAAAATTTCAACTGAAATATCTTGTGGACTAACCGTACGATTTTGATACATTCAATTTGATATTTAGAACGTACTTTCAAGAACATTTTTTTGTCCCCAACTTCTTTCCTAAGTAGTTTTCCTTACTGTGTTAGTTGAAAAACGGTATAGGTGTTTTTTCAGCTCTGTTCAACGTGCGCTGTGGAGTGTAATGGTGGCAATATATATTTTTTTAGAAAGAGCAAGTCTCTTCTCAATCGGTATGTTTTTTATCTTTTAAGACATGGGAAATCTAAAGCTGCACAAGAAGCATTGATATTGTTATTCCAATTACCATTGGAACAATAGTTAACGATAGTTCTCAGCTACCATTGGAATAACAATATCTATCAATGTTTTTTGTGCAGCTTTGTATATAATCTCTAATCGATTTTTTACCAAATTTTAGGTGCGCGAATTTTTTTGCACTGAGTGTATTATAGGTTTATAAATACATATAGGTTATATATATTATAGGTTTTAAAAGGGCCAAAATATGTATAATGGGACACCCACGTAGAGTAACCATTTTCGGCGGTAGCTATTCATCCGGATAATTTGCACCTCTGTGACATTGAGAGAGACTTGACCTAGTGAATAGTACAATTTGGTCCACCCAGATGACGCAGGCGAGTCTGGGTAAAGGTAACTCTTACAACCACCAGTGTCTAAAGTTATGTTTATCGTTATGATCTCCCGTAATTCTATGTAGCAGCTGGGTCAGCTGAGTTGAACAGTTGCGACAGTAATGTAAAATTCAGGGCTGATGCACCTAAATGATTTGATCCTTAGCATATATTAGATAACAATTACATTATTGTAGTAGCCACACTTACAAGTTTTACACATAGACATATTAATACGGGGGGCCCAACGCCTCTTCGTTTGATCAAAGCCCATCCAGTGGCGTGTCTACTTATCTTTAATGAATGAGTTAGGGTAAACTGCATAGTTACTTGAGAAAAATACTGAATCCCCTGTATCTGAACGTTGCAAAAAAATCAAATAAAAATAGAAAACATTCAGAGCATAGTTTAATTCGTGTACATTAAGATAATAATTAGTAACTGCAATAAAACTTTGTCATGTGTTTTGTAGAAATTTATTTATAATTTTAATGCAAAAACGGTTTAATGTTAGTTATTGGACACATTGTAAATTGAAATTTTAATTGAAAATTCATAATTGTATATCATACTAAAGTCAACATGAATTACTATAAATATATCGCCTATTATATTTCTATTTCTATTATTATATTGTTTTCTTTTTTTTTGTTTCATAATAAATACGTATTTTGTTTTCAAAATACAAAATGTTTTCAATACCAACTTGACCAATTGAAATAAATATCGCACATTGATTATGTACCATATAAATTACATAATAGAAATTAATGAAATAATTATTGATTAATAATTGCAGCAATATAAAAGTTCATTTTTAGTTTCAACGCCGCCCCTGGCCAAGCCAAGGCGTTAAAACTTGTAGGTAATCTTAAAAATACTTACATTACTTACCGATGAAAAGTAACATTTTCCGGACTTAAATAATCCACCCTTTTACAAACTATACAAGAATGCACCATAGTTACACACTTATTGTTCACCTGAATCGCAATTAATACAAAGATTCGTAGAATACTCTAAAGAAAACACAAGTACAAGCTGTGGCGTTGCGGCAACCTCGCAAATTTCTTTCCATTGATTAATAGACATTGTCGTAAAACTCGAGTAAAATTCATCAAACGACGTTGCCGGTGTTGAAATTTATATCTCAAGGCACAGTACATTTTCGGTTGTCTATGATTTTCACCATATATTATTAACGCAATAAGGCAATACAATAACTGTTTTAAATAACATTTTAGTATTAAAATGAATCAGATTCGTTGAAATTACTAAATTATTTGAACATATTCTCTTACGATATTCAAAGACTTCAAGTGAATTTCATAGTAAGCCTGGCAAACGTGCCGTTCGTGAGAAAAAGACGGACGACAAGGATGGAACGATCTTGGATCGGCCAAAAACGTAAACAATTCTGTCTCTTGTATTAATACGTCTATGGTTTTACACAGGTCGCGTAAATTTCTTTAAATAATATATAAATAAAATATAATATGTAAATAATATAAAATGTTGAAAATACATTATTTGGTATAAAAGATACATCTAGAACCAATCAGTACAAAACAAAACACAAAGTATAATACATGTCACGTATAAACCTTTGATACGTGATCACATATTCCCAACAATTTAAAATTTAAAATAAAATTATGAAATCGAAGAAATTAAGATATACTGTATAAGGCTTCATTAATTAGAAATTGTTTAATTAACTGTTTACACCTCACCTGTTTACACTATTTTTGGGCAGTTTCCATAATTTTCATTTAACATGAAAATCATCATCAGAAAAATGCTACGAATATATTCTAGTGTTTTTAACAAAAATGCATTTAAAATCATGCATTTGGTAGCACTTTTGTACCCATAATTTGCAAATATCTCCTGTAGTTGGAAAACTACAGGAAGTATCGATATCGATAAGTATCGATAATCTAAGTATTGATATGTACTGGAATATTTTTTACTACTTTTATTATTGTTACTGGTTACCCTTCATTGCACAGTAAACCATCGATTATCACAATCACAAATGAACAAAATAATTACAATTTCATACCATAATCTACAAAATAATGTATGTTAAAAATTTTAATGTTTGAAATTTGTCACGGAATGGCGTCAGCGGAGGGAGAAAGATAGAGGATCGCATGCGCGTTAGCATATCTCATAGTCGTAGTATCATGAGGTTGTTTTTTGAAAACCATTCAATGACTTTCGACCTTGCCTCGCTCATGCGTCGTTTGAAAACATCCAATTCACTGTCCGATGACAGGTGTAGTATCTTCTGCAAAAAGCACCAGGCCACCACCTACTTCGTGCATGGCTCTTCTTAAGTCGTTTATATAAATTAAAAACAGGGACGGTTCCGAGACTGATCCTTGCAGTACCCCATCCTGACATACTGCAACGTTGAGTTTTTATTGTTTAAATTATAAATTGTATTGCTGTCTATTAGTTAAAATGATCTTATCAGAACAGATATTATAAGCGTCTAAACAAAGTCCCAAAGGCAAAAATTGTGTTCGTTCCATTTCCCTCTACAACTTTCATTGACTGGACCAATTGCCAAAACTGGAGAATATAATTGGGGGGTACTGGGGCTAGGTACTCTCTGTGTCATCCGGTACATTTCGATCAGCCATTATATTCAGTAATAATATAAGCTGCCGCGCACCTGGCTAAACTTTGGAACGGGTTCTGAGTAAGGACACAAAGCATCAAACATTAAACATTCGTCAAATACAGCAAAGTTTACATTCGACTCACCAATTAAGCACACAACAAAGTTCGGATAGCGTTATGAAGTGGGTAAGGTACATGCCCAGATAAATATTTAATTATATGATTACACGAAAGTAAAGCAAATGTTTCATAAAGTTAATAACGGGTAAAATAACATGGTGGAGTTCCGAGCTGTAGGATTACGTCGATGTTGAAATTAAACTGTAAAGCCAGATTTCCACGATATTGTTTTCCTCCGAGTTCATATTCTGAACGAACATCTGTCACAAAGAACAACGACGGGCATTTCCTTACTTTGAAATTATATAGCAGATGTGGAATATAGTATAAGACATAAGGGAAACCTTTAAGCTTAAGACACAAAATCTTTCTGAAATATTTGCCGCCCTGGCTAACAGACACATTTCTCTGCCATTATTCCCAATGAAATATTCAAAAAATAGGTCTCGGCTTCTCGGCCTTTTAGGGCATTTTAATAATGAATAGGCGATGATCCGTTCGCTTCCCCTTGTTCTGATGTACATATTGAACAGATTTCATCGGGGTCTGTAAATAAGAAATACTCTATAAAAATAAGGTCAGATCTGGTGATATGGCAGAGTTTTAAATATTTGCCTGGCTTCTTTATAAGTCTATGTTTCTTAATAGAGCGAAATCGCGGGAAAATTATGTTTTTTTTACTAGACCCAGACGACGTTATGTGCTATTAGAATAGGAATTAGGTATCAGAGTAGGTTAATTGGAAGTTAGAATTGGTGTTTACGACATTTTTTTGTGGTACAGGACTTTTTTATATCGAAAAAATGTAAAAAATCGCAGATTTTTTAAAACCGTGTTTTTTACGTTTACATCGTATCAGCTATCAGCCTCATTTTT
Source organism: Tetropium fuscum (assembly GCA_964058915.1). NCBI lineage: Eukaryota > Metazoa > Arthropoda > Insecta > Coleoptera > Cerambycidae > Tetropium > Tetropium fuscum. The sequence continues at coordinate 144,493 of CAXKVY010000875.1, forward strand.
TTTAAATTCGAGTATAGAATTAGGCGCTTCCAACAGTGTCATTATCATTACTGAATATTGTTTTTTATTGTATTTAAATAACAATTAATTTATTACTTCCTTACGGGTGTATTTATATTTTCGATAAGCGACAAACTTTTTTATTTATGGAAATTTTTACATACATGCTGCGAAGAATTTGAGGCTAAGACATTAAGAAGTTTTGAGTAAAGAAAAAAATCTGCTGGAATTAACGGTTTTTTAGCTACAATTTTTTTACTGGATAGGGCTGGAACCTTTGATGTAACTGTAACACTCGGAGTAGTTTCCACAAACACCAAAACACTTTCACTTCGCTCGACGCGCGTTTCGCCAACCAAGTTGGCATCATCCGGAGACGATTAAAACTAATCTTAAACTACAAAATCTACCATATTTATACTATTTTCATGGTGACGTCACTAATTATATCACCGTGAAATTTACGCGTGACTAATCACGCTTCAATGATCGGTTACTAAGCAACGCGTAAAGCGGGCTACGGTATGATATCACCGTGAATTTACGCGTGACTAATCACGGTTCAATCATCGCTTGCTAAGCAACGCGTAAAGCGGGCTACACGGTATAGGTCCCTTGTCGCTATTCATACTACTATTACATTTTACAATTTCTATGCTCTCAAATGCATCCAACTGTCTATTATTGATCACATTTCTAATTAATCTTAAATTACTAATATCTATTCTATGATTGTTGTCAAAAGCGTGTTGTGCAACACTAGACTTATCTGTTCTTCCATATTTTAGATGAGCCATATGCTCTTTAAATCTGGTGTTAATTGATCGTCTCGTTTGTCCAACGTATTTTCGATCACAATCATTACAACTAATTTCGTAAATCCCAGACCTTTCATTTGGAACAATTTTATCCTTTGGATTGTCTAAACGTTGTTGTAATTTGTTGCTCGACGAATGAATCGCTGTTATACCCACGTTTTTGAAAACCTTACTCAAACCACGAGTAAACCGGGGTTCGTACGGGATGGATATATATTTTGGAGCCTCTATATCCTTTTGAAAGGTCATAGAATTACGAAGTGTGTCCTTAAATTTACGCTTCCTAATTAGTTTTTCAACTATATCTCTAGGATAACCATTACTCACAGCTATATCTTTAATTAATACTTTTTCTTTTTCAAACCTCTCATTACTGAGAGTAAACGATGGACAAGAAAATTAAAACTTGCCATTTTTTGTTGATAGCAGTGGTGATAGTCATTAGGGATATATCTGATCGTACTGGTATATTTTCTATATATATCAAATTCTAACCTATTGTCACTATTTTTAATTACTAATACATCTAAAAATGGAAGTTTTCCATTATTTCCTAGTTCATATGTAAACTTTACAGAAGTGAAACGACTATTTAATTTGGAAATGAAGTTTTCTACATCCGCAATCTTAGTGTCAAACACGGCAAAAATGTCATCCATATACCTAAGCCAAATCCTAGGAAAATACTCGAATTCTTCTTTTGCTTCAGTTTCAAATCGACTCATGAAGACATTAGCAATGAAAGGCGATAAACAGTTACCCATTGCGGTTCCTTCATGTTGTTCATAAAACTTGTCATTGAAACGGAAGCAATTTTGTTTCATACAAAGTTTTGTAAGGTTTATATATTCTTCTATTACTTCTTTTCTATAGTTGTTTAATTCGAGTAAATCCTCAAGATACAGGGAAGACGTTAAAATACACGTTTCACAAAAACATATTTTTTTCTAGTTTTTTTCGAAATAAAAAAAATCCTGACCACCAAAAAATGTCGTAAATCGTAGTTTCGTGTACACAATCACCTAATTAATGAATCGCACCAAGTCCGGTTTGGTTCTACGCAAGATTTTTTTTTCTCGGTAACTAAGCGACTTCACTTCCCAATTTCGCTGTTCTATCTATCTTTTCGTAATGTGGCAAACTGTCATAAGGTAATGGACGTCTTTTTGGCCACTTAAGTTTAGTAGATAACGATATTTCCCTTTCGTAGTAGCTTGGCATTTTTTTGGTAAATTATACAGACCTCAAAAAAGGAGGAGGTCTCAATTCGAGTGATTGTTTCTTTTTGTATGTTTGTTACCTCAGAAATCCGTCATTTATAAATAAATTTTAAAAATAATGTTTTCGTTGGAAAGTTGATATTATCAAGTAGTTCCCATTTTAGCGTTATTGGCATTGGACCTTGGATTTCGAAGATATACCGGGGAACTCTCCAGATATACCAGAAAAAATGGCGATTGCACTGGTCACAACCCTAATTTAAGATATTTAAAGTAATTAAAAAAATATTTTCTGTCGGATCAAATCAAATCGTGAAGCTGAAAACCATTCTCGAATGAACTTAATCATCATAAAAATCCAGTCCAGTCGTTTAGGTAGAGTTCAATGACAACACACGGACAGAAGAAATATATATGTAAAGAAGACACTTATCCGTTATATATATCTGGACGGATATACGGAAACGAATCATTTAGAAGTTCTCTCGCCTATATTGAGGCTCTTCAGAATAATGTACGATTTATATAATTGGTAATTTATACTTGAATTTACGATCAACACCTACTATTCTCACAGTGATACTTCTATGTGACATTAGTTTTGACAGAGAACTCACATTCATAGAAAACGACTAACAAGTCTACTATTTATAATTTTTCTCCCTGAACATAGTGATATATAAAAGCTTGGGGCTTTTGCAGACGGTGCGATTGCGACGCGATATTCCGTTTACGGCATATCGCAACGATATCGCGAAACCATCAAAATATATGGAATGTTATGATCGTTTTTCACATTATGAGGAAGCGACAAATAACCGGAAACTAATTGCGTCCACATAGATCAGTTGATAGATCAGTGAATAAAAAAACAAAATGCTCGTAAAAGAAGCGCCTTTCATATAGAGTGTATTCATTTTCGATACCATTACTTGATTAACACACAGGGTGAGTTGAAAATTAAAAAAAAACATGGTTCGAGGTTTTCCACTACCATTTAGGAGGCTTTGAAAAAATTTTCACCTCTTTAATTTTTTTTGAAATACAAGATAATTACCTACCAACCAAAAAAAAGAAATTAGGTGCAAGGTCACTTTTTTTGGAACTGAGTGTAGTTGTAGTAACTCTATCTTGAACATGCTATGCATATAATAAGAGAAAGGCGGAAAATTACATATAAAATTAAAGTACTTTGCTGTACAGGTCATCCTATGCCTAATATTTTACTTGACAATATTATTGTTATCGTCTATAGCCACCTGCTACGTCTATGGTTCGTGCTCAGAATGACGGTAACTTGTAGTAATCGCCACAGAGTACTGAAGCGCACTAAGTGTCATCTTATTTACCGTGATCAGTTCCCGCGTGATCAGCGAAAAATGCGAGGCAGCGGAATTCAATTTAATGCATGGATAAAAGTTCCTGCTTTTATTCCACCGCCTTCGGTGAATTTTAATCCCGTCTACTCATCAATCCAAGCACTTACCAGAACGCTTGAACTAGAAATTAATTGTATACATGCTTAAGTATTCTGAGCCCGGTGTTTTTTCGCTGATTGATTTTTCAATCCACGGAGTTAAATTTCTGGAATATTAATAGCGCTCGACGCAGTAAAGGGGACACCTTTCAGACACGATTTTTTATGTTGTTGTAGATGTAAAGAAAATGTCTTTTCACTGTAAAAAAAAAACATTTTTCTATAGACGTTGTTTTAGGGACTCATTTGAGCCCCAAATTCGTTCCATCTGAACAACACAAAGCATTTTTACCTTATATCGAAGGTGTATTTCAAAAATTTCAAATATCCTAAAATCCAATTATATTAAAACAATTTTCACAACTACCAAGACAATATCCAACTTTATCAAATCCTCAAGAGACCGAGTCCCTAACGATTCTCACGGTGATTATGAAATACCTTGTTCTGATTGCTCCCAAACTTACATAGGACAAACCGACAGACGTATCAACAACAGAGTATGCGACCATCAACTTGCCGTCAGAAAATTAGATTCCACCTCATTACTAGCCCAGCACCGACTCCTAACGTCGCGCCGGTTACATACACATCGAATTTTTCCGCCGCAGTCAATTGACCATCGACACTCACAACAAAAGGGCGTAAAATATCCATCATCGTCAAGTTTTTACTCACAAAAAAAAAGCTCGGAACGGTAGAAAAATTGCTGTGTGTGTAAACGTACATTTATGGTCAATTACGCCACTACTTGGACTGTGACGGTAAAACTACCGTCTGCTCCAATGGCAGTCGGCGGATGCATTGCTGCCGCCAACGGTAAATTGATCGCGCGTTTATATTCGACGGTCTTCGACTTCCTATTGCAATCACTTCTGCTTCCAAAATAACTTAAAACGCACCAATACAAAGTTGACAGCTAACATCTGGCAACTATAAAATTTGTGCAAGCGAGGGATAACCAGACCCCTCTAGCGGTCAGTTGCTACTACTCATCAGATATTACTAATTAATGTCTTGTGACAAGCAGCGTCCTGCAATGCGGGCACCTAGAGCAGCGACCCTAGCCAAAAGTAGGCTTAACTACATACTGAATGGATTTACAGGTAACAACTACTCAGAGAGCTAATACTCCTTCCTGTATTGGATTACACCTGCAAATCCGATAAGATAGCCATGGTCATGGCTATCTTATCGGTCATGGCTATCTTATGGTCGAAAATTATCGAAAGTTTCTTTTTCTTTCTGATTCATTGACCTATATAAGGAATGGCTGCATTTTGTGGGTAAAATATGGATTTGCTATGGCTGCCCAACCGGCTATCTTTGGCTGCCCAACCGGCCCTGAATTTAGAAATTTTTTTTTTATTTATATTAAAAAATAAAGCAGCTCTTGAATTGAAAGTTCTTTAAGAAACAACCCAGAACTCACCACGTGGAGGTGGCTGCATATCGAGTTCCACCCACCTTCCTCCCTTTGTATTAAACGTTTAATAGTTTGTTTATCTAAAACCGTTTATCTTAAAAAATATATTGAATTTTTGTTTCAAATTTTGGAAAGTCTGCATTCACAAGAATTGCAGCAGATCTATCCGAGAACCCAGTTCTGTCACAAGCTTCAGCTAAACTTGGAAGTTTTATTCTCATTTGAGAAATGCTGAAGAAGAAGAGCTCAATGTTTCTTCAAAATTAGACAGTTTGGACTGACGCTCACTATCTTCTTCTATTGCCTGCAACTGATGTTTTTTCTTTCTGTTTTCTTGCTTAGTTTTACGTTCCATCCGCTTCTCAAGTACTACACTAGCCTTAAGGTCAACTTTTCCTATTGCCATTTTTCTAGTAATCCTCTGATCCAGTAAAAAATCTCGTTCGGCTAAGGGAACTTTAATTTTGCAGGTACAACTTGAAAAATCTTTACATTTACATAAGGCGATATCGAAGAGCTTTTTTTCAGCTAAATCTCTAAACATAACAACTTTGTTTTTCACACTGATATTACCATCTTTTTTAAGAGCGATACTTTTTGTGGTATTCTCTTATTTTGTGGAGTATCTGCTGGTCCGATACAACAGAAATTGAACTTTTTTCCCATCAAGTTTTCAAGTCTCTTATTACCGGGAACACACTACAGCCAAACTAGGTTCTTGCTTATTTGTTTCTATAAGTTTTTCTCGAATAAACAAATAATATTTAATAACGTCCGCATACATTGGCAAGACATTATCTTTAAAAGTTGCTGGTGCACCAAACATGGGACACACTGCCTCTAACTGCGTGCGAGTGCAACAGCTCGAAACTAGTCTACACCTGGTGGAGGTATTGGTGAATGACCATGGCTATCTTGTGTATGGCATGAGTAGTTGTTACTTGTAAATTTCAGTATGAAATATGTGATTTTCCAAAAAATCTTTAGAAAGTGGTCTTAATTGTTAATATTTCGAAATACGTCACTAAGAAATTATGTTCCTAATGACACTTTACGCCCATATGCCGATTTTGGGCGAAAAATTTTGATATCCATAAATGTTTATATTCATATAAGTCACTACCGTAACTAACTGATCTGAAAACATTGAAAATGCCTCAACGCAGTATGAAATCTGCCATTGTAATGCACGCTGTCATAATAATATTCCTAGGTGCCGTTGGTTTTGAGGATTATTGATATTCTTAATCGAAAAAAAGGCACTGTCTGTACTGTTTTCCAATTTTTTTACTAACAAAATAAGGTTTAATTTAAAACATTTGAAAACTGGGTGATTTTTTTGTCTTTTAAATGTCTTCACATAATTTAATTTTCAATACATATAAACACTCTCTGACACTTACCAATCTTCTACTCCAGAGTATCCTTTTGTGTATAATCTTTTGTCATCCTAGTCTTCTGTAGTTTATCGCCCAGCGAACGCTGCCAATCTAAAGTATAGTACAGAAAATCTGGTAATGAACTGTGTTGCTATCCTACTAGTCAATTTCTTCCCGTATCAAATCCCTCTCTTTATGCGTAATTATGCTGTTGAAGAGGTGTTAAATGAGGCAAATGATAACAGACAGGGGAAATTTCTCCTGTCTCGAGATGGGGTGGTGGCAGAGCCACATGTAAATATCGCAAGAAAATGCGCTTAAACCAGATAACGAAAGAGCAGGTTCAGATTCACAGGTAAACCGTACATAGCGCAACGATGTGGGTTTTAAAACGAGTAGATAAAGTGGAGACTTCAAGCGAGTTTGTACACCTAAAATACCGCCTCCACTCTAAATTGAAAATAATCACAGGCGGATTTTGCCATAAGCTTATCTGTAAACAGCAGGTCGTTGCACCGACGCATGTTAGCTGTACCCCGTGTTAGCTAAATCGAGGGATTGTTTGTTTGAGATGCTCCGTCTTTAATAAATCATGTACTGCACTTTCAACTTTTCAGAGTAATAACGCCTTTACGGAATTATACATGTGTATGATAATGTCCTATTACATTTTAAGCGGTTTTTGACGTTAATAAACACGTTCCTTTACATCATTCCAAACACACCAGTCATTGATGTAAGCTCCCTTGATCTAGCTCCCTTCTAAGCTGATTAAATTTTATTGAATTGTTTCTTTATCCAAAAATGGTATATCAGTTTGACCATTTCTTTTGCTTTGATTACCTGCGTAGTATTCTCGTTAACTTATCTTTGGCTTTCCTATATTTTCTTTCGGCGTCTTTGCTCTTTGAGCAAGTTCATAACTTGTGTATCTACTCCATCATCATTATCATCATATTATGTCCAAACGTGGCACCAGATATATGGAATTCAGGGTTTCAATAGATTATAATTCACTAAACACATATTAAAATGTAGGGGAATTGTGTACGAGCCTACGGGGTGGAGTGTCTCAAAAAACTAACCCAAATTGGTCATGTAAATAATAAATAAATTCAAATGTCATATTTTAAGGAATATTATACAGATTCGGCAATAAATCTTTGGTGGTCTCGGTCGAGACTTGGCCGGAAGATTTCGATCTTGGCTGGCTTGGGGACGGGCTGTGACACCTGAGACCTGGGAACACTCAACATCTGATAAAACTCAGAACCATGCTCTCATACATAAATTGTAGGAGACTTTGCCACCAAGCCACCCGTAATAAATAGGATGGTAGGTAAACCACTACACTCCGACTTATATACATTTATTGTTTTCTTCCCAGTACACTATTTCCCCATATCGTCATCGTATGTATATCGTATGTAATCATCGACCTAAGTTTGCACTAAGTAACTTTTTACTTTACATTTACCGTGAACAGGCAGCAAAATATAATCCAGTGCCTGTTGAACGCCTGTTTGTAATGTCAAAATAACAGCTTTTTGCCTCTCTGTCTGTCTGTCTGTATGTGTGTCTGTTGATCTGCCTGTCTGTTTTGTTGTCTATTTTTATGGAACTACTTGATGCGTGGGTCTAAATCGGTGATGTAAGAAATAGCGGTAGAGGATGCTAAATATTATGAAGAATATTTTTTTAGTAGGAACTTTAACCAATCAGAACATCCAATTTGGTTAACTTATATAATTTTGATAATTATTATACAGAATAGTGTACTGTAGTAGTACTGTGCCAATAGGAATTTCATCTTCATTCCATACACTGCAAAAAACACTTTGTGATGCTGGATAGTCGAGGTCGCCGTGTAATGCCCTAATGGCATTTGAATGAAACTCGCCAGGAACAATTAACAACGTTTATTTGGTATTGACATTGTATTTGATAGTAACACAGCACAGAATGTATAATGTGCAGAATGTGCAGAATGTCCTAGAATGAATGTATGCGGGTGACCTAGTTACCGCCTTATATAACGTTGACTAGGTCAGTATGTATATATCCACAATAGTTGCATTAAGTCGGCCTTGATCTAAAGAATGTCTTAGTTGGCATATTACTGGATATGTTTACAACGCGTGAACTAGTTTTACTTTAGAATAATAAAATAAACTGTGCAGATTATTTAGGTAAAATACCAATCTCACATTGTATTTTCACATACGTTCTTTTTGTATTTTCGTTTCTATTATGTGAATTTACTTTAAATATCAGTATGTGTACTGGGAAGAAATCTACATTTACTTATAAATGCCATACCATATTACGTCTCAGAAATGGTAATTTATATAATGCGGATGTAATTTTACAGATCATTTAGGTAAAATACCAATTTCATAATATATTTTCACATACGTGATTTGTATGTTATCTATGTTTTCTATTATGGGAATTTACATTCACTATCACTATTCGTACAAGGAGTGGCAATCAATATTATTATGAATTAAGGATTTTTTATAATACAGATAGAAACAAAACCGGCGCGGGAATATTACTGCCCCATTTTAGAACAGATACGTAACCGTGTAAAATTCCTCTACTTTTATGGAAACATATTTGCTTGTATTGCAGCAAATTCACAATCAGCGTTTGTAAAATTCCTTTGTCAAATGTAATATGTAAGATCTTTTATGGAATTTTACGTATATGCACCGAATTACAGTAAATTCACAATCTACGTTTGTAAAATTCATCTGCTAAAATGTGCTATGTAAGACCTTATGGAATTTTACATATTTGCATCAGATTACAGTAAATTCGCAATAAGACTTTGTAAAATTCCTCTGCTAAATATGAACGTACTTAATCATGACTGAAATTTTGCAGAAGACTAGTAATTTTACAGAAGTAAATTTACATAAAAACTAAGGATATTTTACATGATTTTGAAAATTTCAGGTTATTCCATGTAGATAGAGATGTAGATAGTCCATGTAGATTTAGATACACATCCATTTTTTACAGTGTAGTAATAAATTTTAAATTTTTCTTTGCAAATAAAAATAACAGTATACGAGCCCCTTCCCATATCAGTTGGCCCACCCATTGAAATCTTAGTTTTTTGGTCAGCATCAAAACATAATAAATACTACAAGCTGTGTTTAGGTCTCAAAGTAATTAATAGGGCATATTTAATCTTATGCAGTAGAAAACACCCAACTTTATTGGTCTTCACTCAAATGTGTAACAAAGAAGCAAAATGTTGCAAGTACGACGATCAACCCGTTTTTTTATTCATTACAACTAGAAAAATTAAAAGTGACAATTTTGCATTAGGCCAAAGAAAAGCCACTTTTAACACCACGAAGAAGAAAAATAGGGTAAGATGGGCAAAAGAACATAAGGATTGGACATCTCAGCAATGGCGTGCAATACAATGGAGCGATGAGGCCCGATTCGAAGTTTGTGTTGGAGATAGTCGAAGTAGAGTTATTCGCAAAAAAAATGAAGCATTCCATGCTGACTGTCTTAAAAGAAATGTAAAATTTCCTGCATCCGTCATGGTGTAGGGAAGCATGTCATCAAAAGGAGTAGGAAAACTCCATTTTATTGTCGGAAACGTGGATACAAACAAATATTTGGCCATTTTAGAAAAATCACTTTTACCGGTCATGGAAGAGTGTTTGACATCAGGCCAAGAATTTATGTTTCAGCAGGACGGCGCGGCATGCCACACCTCAAAACGAAGTTTAAAATGGATGGAGGACTATGGTATACCACTTTTGGAATGGGTTTCTAGTAGTCCGGATCTATCACCCATTGAAACTTTGTGGCACGAGATGAAAAAGGTGCTACGGAAATACCCTGCTCGAACAATCCCTGGACTGAAGCAAAGGCTTCAGGAAATATGGGATTCTTTTACACCAGAATTATGCCAAGGCTTGGTTAATACTATGCCCCAACGAATTTCGGCTGTAATAAAAAATAAAGGTGATGTTACCCAGTGGTAAATTATAAAATTGTTGTTTTGTTAATTTAACGTATTTGTTCACATTTATTTCTTTTTATTCTCATTTTGTGTTAGTTATCAGCCTCAGTCACCTAAGATGTATTTTTGTGGTTAAAAGAAGTTGTCAAAAGAATAAATAAATTTGGAAGTTCGTGTCGTATATTTCTTCTTCTACTTTTGCTCCATAAGATGAAATTTCTGACTAATCCCTAGGTGGGCCAACTGAAATGGGAAAGGGCTCGTATAATAACTGTAATTTTTATTGTCCTATGATGTATAAAATGTACTAATACTAATATGTATAAATTAATTTTCAACATATTTTTATACTTAATATATTAATTATTAATATTATACATTACATACATATACATTAATAAAAAATATTGCAAATGGAAGCTGTAATTCTCTCACGATGAGTGTTCAGTATTTTGTTGTAATTAATTTCATAATAAAGTTAAAATTTGGTTGACCTTCATTTTCTAATTGGGCGCGTACCACGTATTATATTATAAAACCTACTATTACCTATTTAAAACCGAAAAATAGCAATGCGAACGACAATTACAATTTTGAATGAATGGCGGCCAATAATATCGAGACGCCTTTCATCCTCCATCAATAGCACCCACTTGATTAAAACAAGTTTATTGTCATTGTGAAACAAATACAAAAACATCAATCAACTGTAGTCCGTTTGAGGGAAGTTGATGCTGGCATCATTTTTCGTAGTTTGTATCATTCACAAGAGCAATTTCGCAATGATATGCAAACATTGATCTCCGCCCTTGTTTTTTATATCCATCGATAAGTGCTCTGTTAAGTGGGTATATGAATATATTTGTTACTCGAACTGATCTTTTTACTCGCACTTCGCCTTACTATTTTTTTTCAATTTATCACCAAATATTTGGTTTTCTCACAATGTAAGTGACCAAATTTCTCAAATATAGATTACATTTCTACAGGAGAATCTCTCCTGTAGGATAATGCATTAAGCTAAGAAACCTCCATCTATGTACAGTCCTACTACAGTTTTTCTTAGTTGTATTTGTTCTTAGTTTTCTTAGTTGTATTTGTTTAGTAGTTGTAGTTGTTCTTATTTTCAAAACTTTAATATAGTTGCAAATGACAAAGAGATAATTACAATTCTCATTAAAATATGAACAAAAACAGATAATAAGGCATATGTAAAACATGTCATATCAAAGATGGTCGGCTGGGCCTTCCAACCTATCGTTACTAATAACAGCCATCACTATTAACAAAAAATTATTAAAATAGGTCAACAAAAAACTCTTAGAACCACTAAATACGTTGGTATAACATCATCTAACAGGATAGGTCGATGTCGTCTATACGGTCTTCCAAAAAGCATTTGACCAGATTGACCATAACATACTCCTTTTGAAACTAGAAAGTATTGGTTTTTCTGAAGCATTTGTTAAATTATTCACCTCCTACTTAAGCGATAGACACTTTATGGTCATATGTCAATTCAATTTCATTTTCTCCAACTTCTGGAGTTCCACAAGGTTCCAATCTGAGCCCCATATTGTTTTTAATCTTTTTTAATGATCTTCCTGAAATAAGAACTTGTGAGCATTTGTTATTTGCCGATGATTTTAAACTCTACTCTGAAATTAAATATTCTACAGATTCCATCCATCTTCAAGACTGCATTAACAGAATGTCTTCGTGGTGTGAGACAAATAATCTTAAACTAAATATAGCCAAATATAACGTAATGACTTATAGTCGCAAAACTACTCACAACTACTTCATTGGGAATAACATCATCAGCCGAGTTGATGTATTCAAAGATCTGGGTATTTATTTTGACAGCAAACTCACTTTTGTTGAACATATAAACCATATTATTTCTAGTGCCTTTAAATCTTATGGCTTCATTTACCGCAATTGCCGGGACTTTTCCAATATAAGCACCTTCAAATCTCTGTTTTACGCTCTGGTGAGGTCAAAACTAGAATACGGGTCGATTATATGGTATCCGATTTATCACGTTCATTGTCAACATTTAGAATCAATCCAAAGAAAGTTCTTAATGTTTTAGATCTTTTTGCAAGATTGATCTTATCCTCCTAGAGGTCTGGATCAGAATTAGTTACTTGCGAGATTTAATTTTGAATCTTTAGAAACTAGACGCAATATCATGCTAATTAGATTCTTATTTAATATCTTGATTGACAAGCTTGATTGCCCTGATCTTTTAAATAAAATAAACTCTGATACCTCGCCTAAATTCCAGACAGCAAACTTTATTTTACTGTGTTGCTCCTAGATCAAATATTTTAAGAAAGTCCCCAATATCTCTGATGTGTGAACTGTTCAATCGTATCGCTTCTGATTGTGATATTTACTGTGATAATTTGAAGAGTATATGTAGATATACTGTAGTAGATGTAGTAGATGTAGTAGATGTAGATGTACTGTAGTAGATGTAGATATATATAATAATTTGAAGAGTATACTGGGTAGCTCGGTTAGCTTAAGTATTATTAGCTACAGGTTTGATTTTGGTAGTAAATTATATTTTGTGTAATTGTATTTTGTTTGTTTGTTTTATTTTGTCATATATGCATATTATGCATATTATGCATATGCATATTTAGTTTGGCTAATAGGTATTACGTCTTATGTATTGTATTGCTGTTTTGTATTATTTTACGTCTAGTTATATTGCTATATTTTAATTATTACTTGTATTGCTTTTATTCCTGTAATTGGGTTTCTTTCCTATTGGAATAAATAAATATTATTATTATTATATTATTATCATCTCTCGGTATGGCATACAATCTGGGCGTATAAAGGTTCTGTATCGTTCTGTATCGTTTAAGGGATCTAGTGTAACGATTGATATCGGCGGGCATAAACAGCGAAAGTGAAACAAATTTTCGGTCGCGATCCCTGGACGCAAGGGTGATCCGATAGGGATAATTTTGATGTCATTATGTCCGTTGGACCTTTGTGCGTCGAACATAAGTGAATCGAGCATTCCAAGTTTACGGGTAGGGCAACTAGTGAAGCTCTACGTTATGACTATTTTAAATGCTATGAAGAAAATTATGTCTATGTGCGATATAAAAAAGGTAATGTTTCACAGATCGAGATGATTTGGGTGGGTAGTGTAGGGTGGATCTTTCTGCTTTCTGCGTTGAATAGATGTAATCCGGGTGTGCTAAGCTTACGGAGGTGGCAAGGGGAAGGGAAATAGTAAAGCTCTGTCATCGGAAATCTATGAAGATGGTCTGTTTTCTATTCGTATCTACCCATTTGAACTGCTCTTGCCTTTTCTTACACCCTTGCATTTTTGAAACATTAAAATAACCTAAAAAAGCCTTAAATGGATCTGCAAAAAAATGTAGTAAGATACCTTTGTCACCAGAATTTCTATTAAAAGCGTTTATTTGATTTATAAGGTAGTGCAGTGTAATAAGGCCAGTCAGGTGCAGTGTAATAAGGCCGGGTGCAGTTTTCGTAAAGAAGAATTCTGAAATTTTACTCTTAGTCCCATCTGTGTATTACACGCCTAACACTAGATACGTGAATAATGCAGAGCACTTAAACATAAAACATTGACGATCTGCTAAGAACCGCGTCTTCTCAGTTCAGTGATACGGGCTTCTCAGTGACATAAGAAACGTCGTCATAAAATAAGTTATATTTATATTTATACAGTCAGATTTTTGTTGGCACTTGATTATATGTATTAAGCGTTCTGTGAGGTATAACTTAAACGAAATATTTTAAGAATGCAGGTAGGTATCAGACCTTAAGAAGTTAAAATGTACTAGACATGCAATAAAGCCACGGCCTTATAATCTGCCTGAGTAGTAGGGTAGCATAAGAATTACTACAAGCAATAAATTCGGCTATAAAATAAATTTTATTGTCAGCTTCTTTTATTGTGCAATTATTACAAACTTAATTGGTTACAACTTATAAGATACTGCCATTCACGGCCCTTTTACATGTCTGGTTTGTTAATGAGGCCGAAATACAAATTGTTTGTCTTATTTATACATGCATTATTTTTTACGTTTCTACATCTCTCTTATTTGTAAGAATACATGTTTATTAACCAGTTATTTTATGCTATAGAGAAAACATTTTTTCCGTTAACCAGAATACTGCAGTTATTTATATCTGATTTGTTGACGCTCATTATCTTAAACTGTCTTGGTCTAAGAGCTACAGGTATATCACAGGTAAGGGTTATTTCATTTCATGTCAGCATTACAAGATAACAATTGATTATGGCATCCGGATTTTCTAAACCTAGATTGATTACGGAATTTTCAATTATAATCTGTTTACGCTACACTCGGCATTCAAGATCCGTCATCCAGGTCCTTCCCCACTTATCCATCATGATTATTGCTGAAATGACGGATTTAGGGTTTAATTGTTTATATTTAATAAATAGATGCAGATAGAAATAACAAGGGCACATGCATAGCCTTCAATATTCAGTCTTATGAGAATCGTTTTTGTAGTGAGTTCGTTTTTTATTATTTAATAAGTATTATTACGTTCTTATACATTAGTGTTTTGTTTTCCTTTTTTGTTTTCAGCTAGGTTATATTGTCTTATCTGTATTTGTATAAATACATAAATAAATATGTTTACTGGTATATATATATACCAGTGAGGAGGTGTTCCATTTTATCCATGACAACTGCATTCATTTCAAATGTGTAAGAAGATTGCTTGGTGGCGATTTATGTAATTTTTTCTCTGTCGTTGATGAAGAAAGTTTAGGATTAGGCATATAATCTGCTTTAAAATCCGTGAAAAATGCGAAATTAGATACTAAATATTCTAGTACACTAAGTTGGCCATTATAATATCACAAGGCTCCAATAGCAAACGACGTTGGAGGGTTCACAAACAACGAACTCATCCGATGTACAGATGGCATTTAATTAACTTAAAACAAAAAACACTAAAAACCTTCCTCTGACATAAAAATAGCACACATGTAGGCAGTAGTGATAAATTACTAAGAGCACTACCAGCGCATTTTATATTAAAATAGGAACGTAGTGTTACATTTCTTTATTTTAACAAATATACGTTTTAATTTAAAAAGCTTCTATAGCAAAACAAACAATTAAAAAGAATATGAATAACGTGTAGGGAGCTGAAAAGTTAAAAGCAAACGTCAACATGTAAACATGCTTTTAGGTAGGTGGCTCAGAAAATCAATAGAAAAATACAGTTTGACTCCATCCACGGAGTTCTGATAGTACAGGAGGCACCGACATCATTTGTGTATTTATTCCTGATAATCCTGCGTCCGACGTTAATATCATTTCTGGAAATTAAGTGCGCGAAATCAGAGATCCGCTGCAGTTAGGCCCCATTGGGCCCCTTGTGCTTCCTCCGTGAGGGAAATGTCTTCCTAGGCCATCAACCAACCCGGTGTAGTACAAAAGGTGATCCTTCGAATCCCCTCGAATTGGCCATAGGCCAACCCTCCGCCAATATGGACTCTCTGGTCGATGACACGGCGGGACATTCACAAAGTACATGCCCGACCGTTTCATCTTCTTGTTCATATCCTCTGCAGATGGATGTGTCACTTTGCCTCATGTTATAGAGGTACTTCCTTACCCGGCAGTGTCCGGTTAGGATTCCTGTCACGAATCGCAGTTTTCCCTTGGACATTGCCAGAAAATTCCTCGCCGTCTCTTCGCTGGGATATGTTAGGAGATTTCTGGCCAGCTGACAGCTACTTGTTTCATCCCACAACGTCTTAAATTCCGTATGGGTGTTTTCCTTTATTAACTGGCGTTTCGCTGCAATTGGTAGGGTATTTGAAGGACCAGGCCCAAGGATTCTCAGGCTGGCTGCCTTCTTGGCCAGTTTGTCAGCTTCTTTATTGCCGTTGCATTGCGAGTGTTCTTTAACCCAGCACAGGCAGAAGTTATTCATCTGACATGCTCTCACAAGTGCTTGGTGATATTCCCATGTTGACCCTTTAGTTATTTTATAATTCTTCAGGGCCAGTAGTGATTGTCTACTATCTGTGCAGATTCTTATTGTCTTGCGCGTTAATATCAGTTATCAAAATGTAGAAATAAATGTTGTAGCCGACCGATGGCGGTCGGCTACGGTGAGACCGAAATGAGTCATGCGCCGTTGTAAATGGGCTGCATACATCCGCCTGTATTGTGTTTGGTAGTAAGTTACGTGATCTCGTAAAGGTAGTCTTTCGATGGACGCGACTAATACGGCAAATGCGACCAATGCGGCAAATGCGACCAATGCGGTCATGCGGAGGTCGTATGTGCACCCCTTTAATATATGTATATAGATTCCCTCTAAAAGCAAACGGCCGCGACGTATACGACAGAGAGGACAAACGCGGCCATACAACTCGACTGCTCTAGGAGCAGTCTCAGGTCCTAAAGTCCTAGATCCTAAAGTCGTATATCCTAAAGTGCCTAGGTCCTAGAGGTCACGTTCTAAAAACTTATCTTATAAATTTTTGTGGACATTTTCATGTCGAAAAATGGCTCGGTTTCCAAGTGAAGAAGACGAAAAACTGATTGAATGTGTGGCCAAGAACCTGGTTAAGAAATGTCTTTCAATCAGAATGTTATATGAACCTTCGCGTATACGAGATTTGTATAGTTCCTTAACTGCTCTCCTATTTTTTGATAGTCACCAATAAGTGACGTAGAATGAAATCATCATCATATTGTTCCTCCTCCAGTAATCACTGGCAATATCTCAATGCTTTAGAACTCATTTCTCAATATACCTCTAGCAAACGTCACAAAACAACTGAATGAACCGAAATGCACAGACTTTTTAAAAGTCCAAGCAGTCGGTAAATATTCATTGAAAAGGATTTTCAACAATTTTGTGCAACGTATGGCATTATTGTAATTTTAATGAGGTTTGAGGGGTGGCTAAATAGGGGTTAATTTAATCAAAATCGGATGGCATTGATACACACTATTATATGTACTTAGGACAGTATAAATTTCTAACGCCATCCGATTTCAAAAATTTTTAGTGTTTTTTTTTATTATTGTTGAAACAATCGAAAAAAAGGGTTTTTCCGCGACTTTGAGGGGTTGTTTCTCCGAAACTGCCCATTAGGATCGGATGGCATTTTTTTCCCAATGTTTGGTTGGGTCAATAAGTATGCTCACCAATTTTGAAGCGGTTGCTTCATAACTTTTTTTTTGTTTTTTTTTATTCGCTAGTGCAAAAACGGCCGCCTGTGTGTTTCGGCTGGAAAAACAAATTTATCATATAATTAGGGTATTACCTTCAATGCTACCGCATTTTTAACCGGTTGCTTTGTCAAACATTTTTCGATTTTGCCCCACCCCCATATCGCCGCCCCTGTCCATTTGGGGTCACTTTGGCCGCTACGGGGGGGCTCTGTACTACTCAAAGGCCCAGATTACCACTCGCCATCCGGTTGCCTGTCCAATATCGGCTTGACGTGCCATTTCCTTGAATACTACCTTAAGACGTCGATTTTCACGAAAATCATATGTGCCAATATTTCAAAAACTGACAATTCTTCCTATCAGCTCTCCAAGGGATGACGTTGACTTATGGGATACCCTATTAATATAACATTAGCAAAATAAAAAATTTAAATATCTAATTTTAATTACTGGCATTTTATTAACGTTTAACAATTATTGAACTAAATTTATTTTAACTGAATCACTTTCATTATTTGCAACAAAAACTATAAAATGTGTTCATAAAATAAAGGACGCCATTACAAATATATAATATATTCAATATTTCATTACAAAATCGTTACAATATTAATTAAATCACAACTTTGTTACAGTTTTTATTTGAAAATTACTATTAGAGTCGGCGCGTGTGATGAAATGGGTGCAAAATTTCGGTCACTATTTCCTTGACTACAACGAATTGTCCATTTAATTGAGCCGTTTGTTCATATAATTATTACAAAACTGTGCGAATTTTAATAAACGTATGCTTTTCCGGACTACATTAATTATTACCAGTTACCAGTTTTATGAATATTTCGTTAATTTCGCTAACTCAACTTGCAGCAGGATGAATAATAACATATACACTGCATTTAATTCCATTTAAAATGCATTTAAGTTTAGCGTGATTGAAAAATCAATTATTATGAAATTCTGCCTGTAGGGAGATCACCTTGCGCGCCTGCTATGTAATAATGCAATTACCAGTTTAATTGTAATTTAAGTTTAGATCAAGTCAAGCAGAAATTTTGAATGGCTTTGTAAGCCGAGTTAATATTTATGACGTATAAAGGATAAAGTACCTGCAAAATTGATTACGGCGTTTCATGGCAAATCATATTTTAACATTATATTATAGGTATATTATACATTTAATATTATAAAAATATGTTAAATACATTACGCTAAGTAAGCTGAGAGCTGAGTATTGTAGTATTTCCAAACATTGTTACTGCAAAATATCCCTTTGTTTCAAATTTCAAGAAACTACTCAAAATTTTGCATTCATATGATGATCAAACAAACTAATCTAACTGTTGGAAGGAATAAAACTATATAAGGCCCAGTTTATCAGTGCACGGCTATATCTTTTAGCTGTCGGTGGTTGAAAATAAAAAAACGGATGCCATAACTTGGCGCCAAAAAGAGGAAGCGTGGAATCAAATTGAAAAATAATTCACTTCATAATCGAATGGTTAGATAAGTGTGCAACAGAATTATTAGAAATAATCGATTCTTTATAACTGTATAAGGTCTTCCCTCATATTCAAAAGATGGAGGACTGATCGTCATTACAAATTTCGATTTCCTCAAAATGTATTTAAATTGTTTATATTTTGGTTACACAAAAACCAACATAGGCAACATTATTGCCTCGTCCTAAGTAAAAACCTAGGTAGGGCCGGGCCGGGTTTTTCTGAGGAGTGTAAGTATAGTAGCAACCACAGGCTAAATTAACTATTTCGTGTTTCGTAATTCAGATGATAATGATTCAGATTTAGGCGAGGATTTAGAAGATGGAACTTCACAAAAAGGAAACATTTATTTTTGGACAACCAAGCAAAACAAATTTGTCTGGATGTGTATAACAACTTAAATCGAGATCCTGTGCACATAGGAGATAGCAAATCTACAGTGCTGAGAAAACTGTCACAGCTAAGAGATGTTCCTTACAGTACTTTATGTCAGCTTGTAAATAAACAAAAAAAAAACAAGAAAAAAGAGATCCGATGCAGGAATATCCAGAGATTTGGACTTGGCCACAAGCAAACTTTTAATTAAGAAATTTAATTTACGAAAAATATAGAAACAATAAAGTTCCCACCACCATGAGATTAATAAAGGCACATTCTAAAATTAGTGGCACATATACAGGGTGTTTCAAAAAAGCCTGATTAATAACAGATCATAATTTCTAAATGGAAGACCCTGTCGTTTCTGGTGGCTGAAGAGTTAGCTAGACAAATAAAGTAAAAAATGTAAAGTTTTCCAAAATTCTAAGAGTTTTCCAAAGTTCTCTGAAACTATGCGAGATAGCGAAAAAAATATTGTCATCTTTCTTTTGTCAGCTTACCTTTAATCTAGTATAGAAGGGCCTTATCGCTAGAATGCATAGTTTCCGAGATATAAGCCAAAAAAACCATAAAGGGACATAAGACAAGAGTGGGGAGTTTTAGTATGTTTACCTCCTAACTAGTCCAAACCAAGTCCCTAAGTCAAAAATTATATTAATTCATCATTGAATTTGCGATACTTACACCATATAAAATTTGGAAATGTTTTTAGTAAATTGCGTCCTTTTGTGTTAAATTATGGTAAACAATAATATGGTTAACTTGTTTTGAAATGGGAAATTTCTTATTACACACTCAGTGTTATGAAATACGAACATATCCCGCGCAGGTAGGTAATAAGAATAAACTTAGATTGATTTGTGATAGGTCGAAAAACGTGGCCCGTTTTATACGAAGCGAAGTATATTGGAAAATGTCTGTTAACATAATTGAGTTACATGTTCGACGGAGCGTCGAATCATATGCGTACGTTATAAACCGGGGCTGTGAGACCTGAGTTTTCCAATTTTCCACTGGCTTTCCCGACATAAATTTAACAAGCCTGCTGCAAAACTTTACTTCCAATTATAATGTGCATTAACGGTTTTGATTTTTTTTTCGTGTTAGTATCAGCAACAACATTATTAACAAAGCTAAATTATTCATTTATAAATATTATAAATATATATAAATATATATTATATGTATATATATATATATATATATATATATATATATATATATATATATATATATATATATATATATATATATATATATATATATATATATATATATATATATATATATATATATATATATATATATATTTATATATATATATATATATATATATATATATATATATATATATATATATATATATATATATATATATATATATATATATATATATATATATATATATATATATATTTTATATATTTATATATATATATATATATATATATATATATATATATATATATATATATATATATATATATATATTTTATATATATATATATATATATATATATATATATATATATATATTGAGATAAATGAATATTTGGAGCCCAAATCAAAGGTTAAAAACTATAAAAAACATCAAACAATGAAATAAGAAGTGCGGCGTTCCCAGGCAGTCTATAGTTGCAGTAGATGTAAATTATATGCTAAATAAAAAGTCCCAACTCTAGTAACATTGCCAACGCACGCATCTCTATATGCTTCAACAGCACACCACAAATGTCAACCGGCAATCATGAATCTCATTGGTCAGTGTCTAGTTATATTTATATCAGTGCTATTTATCAGCTCAAAACTCCAAGTCTCTTGTAATCGCGATAGACACAGTGCAATAAAATTTATGTAATACAACATCTACATAAACTATGTCTAGTTTAAAAAGAAAATTGTGTTAGCATCGCTAAAAAGAAGCAGTTTCGAGAGTTTAATCCCGAACCAGATACAAACATGACAGTGCTATGTTATGATGAAAATAAGATTGACATTGCGAGAAAGATGTATAAATAATGTGTGTAGATCAGATGTAAAATGTAAAACCTTTGGACCATAAATAATGACTGTAAAAGGTAAACCAAAGAAATTATAAATACTAGCTGTTCTATGATTGGCTACATTAAGTAAAAAAATATAACGAGAAGCTGGTAGTTAAGGGGAAGTACAGTTGTTTATAATAAGTAGAACTTCCGGAGGAACGGATAACAAGAGGGAAGTAAAAAACATAGCGTCCCAAGCGGCAGCTCCATCCGAATGGGTGAATAAAAATTGTATAATTTATAAGTTTAAGCTGAATAATTTGTGTGACAAGTACTAAACAAAGGATAAGTGTTTCCGAGAAGATATAATAAAAGTTCAGTGTAATTCGGGTAGAAAGTTCTACGTTTTTCAAGTGCGGCGTTCCCTGGCAGTCTATAGTTGCAGAATAGGGAAATTATGCAACATACATTAGCAAATATTCTCCACCTGAATGCAAAGTAAGGTAATTAGCAAGATAAAATACATTACAAGAATATAGCTTGGAAAATCTCCAGGTTCCGTGTCGAGGAACCTCGATGCAGTGTAATGTAATGGGAATAATAGATGGCGGCAGGTGAGCGGAGAAAGGTAACAACTGTATAAAGTCCAAAAGGATCCCGAGAGAGGGCAGTAGGTAGCAGCCGATTCCAGACAAAACAAATAATTAAGTGTCAAGTGAATATAAATAAAATTGTGAGTGCTTCTCATGAACAGGATTACAAAACTTTTAAAGGTAATAACATTCCAAACATTTTAGTTATAAGTATATCATTGTTATAGAGGCCTTTATTGCCCATGTAGTAAGTTTAAGTTGCGTAGGTTTGGCGTAGGCTAGTAATAAGTTTATAACTTTCAAATTTTCATAAACTTCTCTTTTTGTTTCTACGTTTTGCTTGTCCTTTGGACACAATAATTTCTGATTTAAAGCCGATTTAATTAAACCTAAACATATGTAGCTTCTGTGTTATTATTTTACTTTTCAAGGTATACTTTTCACAGTTAATGATTGAATAGAATATACAATTTCTATCTTCCGCATGTATATACATCTATCGTTGCTTCAATTCTTGTGCAATCATACAGTTTGACGTGTCTAAGATCCTAAATAAAAATTATCAATCTAATAGAACCTCCCCTACTGGATGAGGGAGTCTTGCTCTATAGTGAACACTCCTCATAAAAATAATTGTTCTGAGAACTGGCGCCCTAAGGAGGGAAGCATTAGCAGGAAGAGAGCGTAAGTATTCTGTTCTGTTATCAGGTTTGTCTCTGCTATGCGATCACTATTATCGTCTCAATTATCAATGCCATAAGTGATACTTTATTTTACAATTTGCCATACCATAAGTAGGCCAGTAAATATATAAAACATTGTAAAATAAATATAAACACAATAACACAATATATATATATATATATATATATATATATATATATATATATATATATATATATATATATATATATATATATATATATATATATATATATATATATATATATATATATATATATATGTTATATATGTTATTATATATTATATATATTCTATATATATGTTATATGTTATAAAAAATCATGCTCAATTCAAAGTTGATTTTCTCGCGAATCGATTGCCAATTTTTTATTCAGATTTCAGTTTCAGGCTCTAGTTTTTTTACGTGAAATTTGAGACACCCTGCAGGGAGCATTAGCGACAACAACGGATGCATAATGAAATCATATTGTAGCCTCCTGTTTTCTGAACATTTTATTTTTTAAATTTCTCTGATATCTGCAATATCAAAGAAAATACACAGTTTTATACCAGAACATGTTTTTTTTATTAAAATAATATTTTAACAATAATTAGCAATGCATATCAAAAGAAAGTACAGAGTAGTAGCTCGTGTGTCCACCTCTACTTCTAATAACTGCCTCACATCGCCGAGGCATACTGAATATTAAATTGGATATTTGATTTAGGTCAAGTCCATTCCAAATATTGGTAACCCTTATTTGAACATCTTGCAGTTTGGCAAGAGGGGGGCTGATGCTGTCTCAGTGCCCTACCAATAATATGCCCGATTCATATCGGGACTATGCGGTGGCCAATTTACAGTTCGAATATTTACTTCATTGACGATGCGCGCTACATGAATAAGGTCTTGCGTTATCGTGCATCAGTAAAAAAAATTTCGCAATGTACGGAGCGAAAGGGACAACGTGCTCTGACTTGTTGACTGAAAACGCTTTTATAGTGACGATTTTAGCTTGCTGTAAGAAAAGTTACACTGCCCCGATCTCCCATTGCGGCAATTGTGGGTATCCTTTGATATTTTTTTGTGTCTCATATTTCGGTGTTACAAACATTACCTATATTTTCATCGTTTATTACCCCACCCCCACCGACGTACGCGCGCATTATTTTGCGCGAAAATTTACGTGTAAATGCGGCTTAACGCACCTACAACATTTTTAATCCTCGACGCTTGGTGTAAGGGCAATTTGTATTCCACTCGGTCGGCGAATTCCTTTATTATTTACCTTAATTCTGCATAAAAAAGCGGTCTGGAAGGAAGGACTTGCAATAAAAGTCCACGAAAAATACCAGTGTAGCATTTCTCTATTTTGTTAAACATATTACTTTACGTGTTTGGTTATTTCGCGGCAGCCAGCAGCAGTGAGACAGCTGAGAGGGATGGATGCCACTTTAAGGACGTCGCGCGTCGTCGTCCCCTGACTTGAATAAGAAATCTCTCAAACACGCCAAGTATTTTGTAGCTTAATTTAACCCACGTCCGCCTATCTCACTCATAGTCTTAACTTGTAATAAATAGCATTGTGTACATACTTAAAAGAAATCCTGCGGAGAATTTTACTGCGGACGAGTCTAAGACTTCCTTTTAGGAAAATTGGATAAAAGTACGGGTCTCGTATTCGGTTAAGCAGTTACGGAAAATCTCTTTCCAATCACTATACTCTCGCGGAATACAAGGAGAAGACCATAATGTCTAATAATGTAATGAAAGTTAATTGAAAATATACTGTTTACTTTTCAAGATATGTTAATATTGGTATAGATGTGATCAGCTTCCTAAAATCAATTGATTCAGTCATTGATCAGAGAGGATTAATTAATGTTGCCTCCATAGACGCGTTTATGATCCGTATAAATAAACCTGTTTATGATCCGAGTGCTGAATAAGCACTCGATATATTAAGACTTGATGTATAAATACACTGACAATTAATTGAAGTAACCCAACAAAAATGTTCATCAACTTCCGACTCATATCTTTTGGTGCAAGAATCACATAGCCATAAATCTTATTTAATATTACTGTGGTCAAGGATGTGACACACATATTTTGTTTTTGATTGTCTCACACGTTTTTGGAGATACGGTGGTAAGGTTGAGCAATGTTTTTCATGAAGCGTCCCAAATCGTTTTCGGATATTACAGTATCAGTCACTTTGTACCCTCATTCATTGCTTTATTTTTCATGAGGAACTTTATCTTTATACAACGGTATCTCTTTTTACTTTAAATGCTTGCTTTATTTAATGTTTACTTTTCAATCTTACACATACGTATTATTATAGAAATACAGCATTCATTTCTTTTATCATTAAATGTCAATAGTTTCTGGGCATACTGGCAATGGAATTATCTATAATTTGTTGATTCACGTATGTATAACGAACGTATGTACTATACATAACGCGAACTGCTACGCGCCTGATTGATCAGAACGTAATAGCATATTTCATATCATATCTAAAATATTTATCGGCACAAAGTTTATCTCAAACATAATCGCAATAGACAAGTTACAATAATAATTATAGAATATCGAGTATTAATAAACTACGTCTAGATTACAAGACTAATGCGACAGCATCAATGTAAATATGGGTTTCGAGAGTTTATAATCTAGAAGCAAAGTGCAATGTAGAGGTGACGCCGAACAGATACATCGAAATTACACAACAAAGAGTGAATCATATTATATTATGGTGTTTAGAATTCAAAATTAGATCAAGTCAAGTTCAAATTGTAAGGGTTTTATGTAAAACTAAATAAATTAAATAATTGGCATAAATCTGATTGGTCAGATTGTATCATAACAAGAAGAAAGGAGGATCGTAATCAGTAAATGCAGATGTTTTTCAATACGGCATATCCGCAGTTACGTATAACAATTGGAGTTCAGCCAAGGCGTTCAAAGAAATAACAGCCACACTCATATTGTTAAAAGTTTCTTTTAACAATACACGCTCATTAAAGTTTTTTTTTTGTTAGAAATGGGTTTGGCTTCCGAAAACACGTTTGATTAGCCACATACATTTTTTTACCATTTGTAAATTAAAGTACAATTGAATCTGTCATTCCACTAAATTCCGATGATCTAATTATCGTAGTCAACAAAAAAAAATTTTTTTCTGACCTAAGTGGTTTTCGCAAGGAACAAATTAATTGTTGTCCAAAAGCGAACGTTGTAACTTTATCGTCTTTATTATAATGGATATTCTATTGACTTACATGGCTTTTACACTGAACATGTAACTATCTTTGAACAACTCGATGCCATCAAAAACTCATCGGCAATTTTTTGACTTAAGTTGTTCTTGCGAAGACAGATTCAGTTAGTTAAAATTGTGCTAAATAAGGTAGAACATCTGTGGAGAAGGTCTACAAGCAGAAATAAAAGTAAATTAAGTGTTATTCATCGTAATTAGCAAGTGAAAAGTATAGAGGCTTGGTAGCGTCCCAAGCCCCAGAAGAGATTGGTGATAAATATAAAAGAAAGGGATACAATTTTCCAAGAAGTCTCAAGTTAAAAGAGCATATAAGTGCAGAAGCCGAAATAAAAGAGTTTGAGGGTGAAGGTATACCGTAATAGTATTAAAGTTCCAGCGATCATCGCAGCGTTCCAGAGTTAGTACGGCGATATCCGCTAGATGACACCACCAGCGCCCAGCAGCATCTGTTAGTTCGTGATCAAACCAGTGTCGTCGAGAATAGTGATATGTTTGTAAATAAATTGACAAAGGACTTGGTCCCATGTTTTAGAAATAAGTTACGTAGGTTTACGTAGGGTAGTGATAAGGTTTTAGAGGTTGTTTATTTATGATCATATTATATGAAAATAAACATGGTCATAAATTACTTTTTCTTTCTTGTTCGTCTTTTCGGGAAACTTTAAATCATACAATTTGATATTAGACAACATTCTATAGATTTGATAAAATATTATAGTATCATAAAAATCACTATTTGGGAAGCAACTTCCTTTTAAAAATTTTAGTCTCACAAAAATTTTATACAGACCTAATTGACTAGGTAGAGTACTCATGTTCTAAGTGATCATTTTAATAAATTACAAATTAGTGTTCATAGAACTGGCGCCCATAAACAAAAAGGATTCAATAGGGGAGAAATAGTGTAAGTATCCTGTAAGCTTATCAGACATTTCTTTGCTATACTATTACATTACATTGTCTCATTTTATACAACTCTATTACAAATTAACATAAAGACCAATTTTATTCCAATATATTAATTATGAATTTCCAAAAATAACACACTGCTGTATTCACCATGGCTTTCCAATGATATGTGGGATGTCATGGGGTATTTCGATTTAAGATTATAAAATTGGGGTTGCTAGGAGATGAACATTAGAAGACCCCTATCAAAAATCAAATCAACTATCAAAAATGTGTGACACGTGGCGTAGTTCAATTTAAGAATAAAAATCGACGTGTAAATAAAAATCGACGTGTCCAGCGAATTCCCGGTGTTAAATTTTAAAATGAACACATTGTATATATGTCCAGAATTGATTAGCCATGCAAAATTAATGTTGTTTTAGATGTCCAAACAAGTGTTTACAAACATTTTACTTTGCCCGATACACTTTGCCCGAAAAAATTATTTATATTTATGAAATGCGAATGAGATATTCATATATGACAAAAATATTTTAACTTTAGGGGTCGGTTCTGTCCCTCTAGGGAAGGAATTTAAAGAAAAATCCTACTGTTTTCAACTAACCCGAGTGTCCAACGCGTCGGTTTTGTTGAAACCTATTTAATTTTTATAGAAATGTTTTTCTCATGTATAAATAATAAATAACCATACCTCGTAATAAAATGGTAATTTTCCAACAAAGACCAGGCTGATTTTAAAAGTCTCAGAACGCCCATTTACTCATTTCCAATAGATCCAGGCAGGAAATGAGGTTCTCAATAGCAGCAAAAGTTATACAAATCAAAGTTGTTAATAAGTTTTGAGGGATCATATTTCGTGCTTCCTGTTATCTTGTCTCTCACGGAGCAAACTAGGGAACGCAGACGTATTCTGGCACTACTCTTAATTGCAAGTGATCCGATTTCAAGGGGAGTTTTTCACTTCTGTTCGAAGTCAATATGAATTAGAAAACTTTATATTAAGTTTATCTTTAAATGCCAAATACAATCGGACCATGAACTGGTACGAGGGGCGTACGGTATTTACTTTAAAGGGTTGCAAGATAAAGGAACGTCATGAGAGGGCTCTGACAAATTAAATACCGAAATACAACTTCCTTATAAAGTATTTTCATGCTTTTATAGCTCTAAATTTGATGGCTTTAATTATGGCTCTGATTATATTTACAAGATATTTTCAGAAATTAAAAGATATATTTCGGAGAGTTGCCTCAAAAGTTATTCGGCAAAACAAAAAACATGGGTGTAGAGTTGCGAGACGAGATAAGGCCTTATCTCGTATCATCTCGTTTTGTCTCGAGTTATTTTGATTTTTTGGTTTATCTCAATTTAATTTTGAATTATCGGATAAATGATATAAAATAATATTATGGGAGTTTAAATCCGCTCGATCCCATCGGTATTTGATTTAGTTAGTAGTAACAATTTGAAAAATATTTTTTCAGTGTAAACAGGGTGACGCATAAAAATGTGGTGGCAGAGAGATGCATTTTTTTAAATAGAACATCATATCATGACATTTTTGGATTTTATTTTCAATTCTTGAAATGTCCATATTTCATGTTCTATACTAATCTTCAACTTTTCCTATAATAATTACTTTAAAAAACGCTCGATTGGTTGATCCAAATATCAACGTGTATCCATATATATGGTATATTATATACAGGGTGGCCCGAATGTTAGGACCCAAGCTTTGCCATATGATAGAACTTTGAAAATTAAGAAAAAAAGTTTATACAAACATGAGTTCGGGAAATGCGTAATTTCCGAGATACAGGGTATCGAAGTTTTAAAAAATTATTTTTTTTTATTATTGACCTTTTTATTATTGAGTATGGGCACAAATATTATTTACCTTTACCTCAATACAAAATAGTTTTCAAATTAAATTCCTGATAATACTGAAATGTTTTGCACTGATTTGTTAACATTAACTAAATATAAAATATCTAAAAAAAATTGGCTTTAAAAAAATGCGAAGTGACATAAAAGTTTGCAAATCAAATTTGCTATCAAACGAACGTAGTTTCAGGACCAATGATGTACGATGGAAAATATTTGTAGGGGAGAAAGGGGCCAGACCCCCCCAATTACAGGGTTCTAACAATTTTTTTTCTATTTTTTTTTCAAAAAAACCAGCATAAAGTAAAACATAAAGTTTAAAATTTCAAATTTTTAGCTACAATTAAGGTCAATAATTAAAAATTATTTATTTTTTTTAAACCATCATAAATTATTTTTATTGAGGACCTATTTAAAATACATCCAATTTCTTTCAAAACACCACATAAATAAGTCTAACCGACCAATAAATAATATTTATAGGTATGTATTACTAGGTTATACCCTAGATGCTGTTTTTTGTAAATTTAGAAGTCAAAAAACAATTATTAAAATTTAAATGGTACTATTATCATTCACTTGAAGCATTTTAATTCATTAAAATATTTCGAGATGTCTCGTCTCGTCTTGTCTCGAGGGATTTTATCTCGTCCCGTCTCGAAATTCGACAAGAAATGCTCGCGAGGCGAGCCAAAATGGTTTCCAGACAAGACGTCTCGTGTTTCGCGGCATCTCTACGTGGGTGTGTGCTTATGACCACACGATAGAAGTGAAAACTTCTAATTTTCGAATTTTAAAATATATACTGTAACCGTACGCCCGTATTACCACAGCCCAAAATACACCGCACCCGTTAATACCCGTTAATACAGTTTTCACTAGGGCTGTCAACATCTGACTAAGTCGGTCCGTTTCGAACCATAAAATTTCGAACCGGGGACCGGTATACTGAAAGGACAGATCAAGACCGGTTTGATCAATATTGCTTTAGGCCGGTTTTTACTGGTCTAAAAAGGTTAATAATATTGACCGGTTTGAAATGTCTTGATTTGAAATGTTAGAGATCCCTTGTTATACAATCGCCACAAACCATAGAAATACCATGAAAAAAAACAAATGAACGTAAACAAAGATGTCTGCAAACCTTTGTTTTTGATAATCAAATCTTCTACGTATGCTCTTGGGGGTGTCAAGATCCATGTGCAAATCCTAAAAAATTCGACCAGCTTAAGCCTATTTTTTACAGCGCATCCTATGTGGAGAGTGTATTTTTTTGTATAATGTCTATGTGTTTATAATGTTTATGTTTATATCGTTTACGAACTTCACTTCTATTACTAATAGAATACAACGCTTGCGCAAAGCAAACTGACTTGTCACTACGTTGTTTACGAACATATAATACGAACTATTACGAACTATAATAGCTAATAGCGCTTGCGCAATTAAATACCGTATACGTTAAAATCCGCCGAGACCTGACCGGTTTGAATTGTGCAGTTATTGTTTGGTTTAGGCCAAACCGGGTATTTACCCAAACCCGACTTACCCAAACCGGGTACTGGTTAACTGGTAGCTGATGGGTTAACCGGTTACCCGATTATTTAAACCGCGGTCTGAACCCGTTCGGTTGGTCGGTTAACCGGTTAACCGGACCATATTGACTGCCCTAGTTTTCACTTCAAAAATGCTAGAACATACCTGAGTATGAAATGTTATCGTACACAGATGCTTCAGGCAACCGGCGCTAGATGCCGCCCCACTGTATGTCGCTCCAAAATACCTACTCATATTTACCAAGTACTGATACAGAGATACTGATATTTACGATACAGAGCGGAAACAATTGGAAGGTAAACCGACCAGAAGAAACCTCCTATATATATTCATGATACTAAGAGTACAAGATATGATCACTTGGGAAACGCGTTTTGAACAAACTTGCGCATGACGTCACCCCGTAATAAAAATGTATGGCGATATATGGAGACGAAAGCTTTTAACATGATTTTATTATAAAGTTTTGTTATGATTCGACTCGATATAACTATTTTGGACATTGTTTAAGTATACAGGGTGTTTACGAACTTGAGAAACATTTTATATTTTAATTTTTCTCGGTTATTAAAGCACTTCACTAGGTTTATTTTTTGTAAAGCATTTACTTTTAGCTTAATAGGTATATTATCATGAATTAAAAATAATCTCCCAAGTTATTAAATGCCCTGTATAGGTAGGTACAAAAAAGAACAAGGCAACCCAACCAACATGATATTCCCGCTCATTAAAGGGCCTGTACCCCGAACACTGGCAAATAGCTGGTGTCGGAGAGCTGGGAGCTGGTACTTTGTCGTTAAAGGTCTGCTACGGCACGAACTGGAATCAATGACTATCCACGTCTATAATCCTTGAACTGGAATGGCACTTAGTAGAAGGATTGTTTGTAAAGAACCTATACATTAATTAGTAATTACGGCATTACACCTTTACTTTTTTATAACTGCACGGGGTCTTTACAGTTAAAGCAAGTGAACGGGTAAATACCTTATATATAAAACATACTAAAATATAGATATAAATATACATTAGTTTATTTTATATAATTAATTATCAAAACCGTCACAAAATAACTAATAATATTCACATTTCCTTTAAACATACGCGCCAATTTAGCTTCGGTTATTTTTTATTTTCTTCCCGTGTCGTGTTGCTGTTCTGATTTTGCAGATGTCGGATGTTGTTTGTTTGATTTTTGGATTTTTTAGTGTTAAATTTATATTGCTGATTAAATTCGTATAATAATTATTATTCGTACATAGTGCAGTTTTTTTACTATTTAGAGCAGGCATCAATTTAGCATGTACACACAGACACAACCGTACGAAAGATAAGTTTTGACATAACCATAACCTAAGTTTTATTTGGCATCTTTAGCCTTTAGCTAAGATTTTCGTTTATAACGTATATATTTCATACTCTTAATTATTTATTATTTATAATTATGTCATCCATAATTAAAGAAAAAAGTAAAAGGCAAGGACATGGAGGTACAGCATTATCTTTCAACTTCCACTTATTTTTGGGCAATTGCAATAATTTTTCTTTAACATGAAAATCATAATCAGAAAAATGCAACATATTCTAGCATTTTTAATTTTAAAATCATGCGTTTGGTAGCACTTTTGCACCCATAATTTACAAATCTCTGCTGCAGTTGGAAACTAAAGTATCGATATGTACTGGAAGAATTTTTACTTTTTTTTATTATTGTTACTGGTACAACCCTTCATTGCACAGTAAACCATTGTTTATCACAATCACAAATGACCAAAATAATTAAAATAACGTATTTAAACTTATAAAATAACGCATTTAAACTTTAAAATAATGTATTTTAAAGATGTGTCAAATTTGAATATTTGAAATTTGTCACGGAATGACGTCAGCAGAGGGAGAGAGATAGGGGATCGCATGCGCGTTAGCATATCTTGTAGTCTTAGTATCATGATATATATTGTCCTGAACAATAGGCCTATGGAAGCTAAGATATGCTCTAAATACTTGTAGATTCAAGATTATCTCTCTCGCTTAGTCAACGAGTGGACTTACATTGATAAACGTAACGGTTCAGTCTCATTCAATACCCAAAAACTTTCTCTACTGTCTCGCTCTGCCGACTGATCCTCCCTCACTTAGTTGAGTCGAGCCGACTTTACCCGAAGGAGTGTTATATATCCGAGCCGGACGGCCCAGTCTCATTCAACACCCACAAAAAAGTGCTAAGCGCTCCTAAAGAAGTTTTCACTTCAAAAAGTTAATTTATTTTGTTATAACTATTTTATCAGTATCTTATCCGGATGCTTCGGATATAAATTAAAGATGTAACAGGAAGCAAAAAAAAAATATAAGGAAATGTGTTGCCAAATAAATTTAGTATATTTAGTATTTACTAGTTAAATAGCATTTATGGCAATTAAAAAAACTGCACCACTCTCCTAATTTTTCACTTTCAGCTTATTATTAGCAATACATATTGTTTTGAGACAATATAGAATATACGAAGATTACTTATAGATAATTAAATTCTTTAGAAATTTGCCACTTGCATTTTTTATCGAGAAATGCAAAATATGCCTGCAAATAGATATAATCGCAAAGTCCAAGATGGCGGACATTTCCCATTATTAATAAATGATCAAAAATATGATTTACATTTACGGACATTTACCTGCCGCAAAACTTTAACTCGACAATTTTTTTTTATCTATACTTAAGATAGAGGTGTACGTTTTTGACATTTTCGCAGAAGTGCCAAAAAGTCGTTGTTTTTCAGAGCATTCTAGCGACCGCTCATAAAATCAAAGTTAAAATGTCTGACTTGTAACAAACAAACTTTTGTTACGGAAAATACGCCATTTGACTGGGCTATATATATATAATGCGATAAATGTTTATGATGAATGTTTAACATCCTCGCTATATTAAATTCTTTGTAGTCCAACTTTTTTGTTACTTGCTATTTTATATGCTGAAGTGTATTTGAATCGTTGGAGTTCCATATAAAAGTACAAAAGGTCAACATTCCACGTAAATAACATTATGGAATACATTCCGTAGGTAAATTTTCCGACATTTCTATGTAAGAAAGTATGTTATTAGAAGAAAGCATGTTTGATTACGACATATATACCAGGAGCTTGTCCGTATAATTGAGTTCCCATTTCAACTACTTAAATTTCTTTTGAAATTTTTGATATGGCTATTAGACTTGCTTTATAGTCTGCAAAAATAGCTAAATCAGCACACTTTCAGTAATACTATTTGAATAATAGGCCCATGATATTACGATAAAATAAATATTTGTTCACCTTACATATACCCGACAGGGTGTTGAACATGTTAAACATATTAAATAAACAGTATATTATATATATTAAGTTCTTATATACACAAATACGTTTTAAAAACCCCTTAAAATGGTTAATCGACCAATGAATTAACAAATAAGACATATCGTCGCCTTTCTCGCGAAGGGACCTAACAAAATTATAAAAAATGAGATTTTCCGGATTAACTGTTCTTATATACTTCTTTTGGCTAACGGAGTAGTATATCGATCGCTGCGTTTGTTAGTTGGAATTATACCTACTAGTTACAACACATTTGATCTATCTAAAAAAACAGACAAAATATTTACACGAATAATTATGTATATAAAGGGTCCGCCAATAGGGACGCTCGATCTTTGACAGCTCATGGCGGCCATGTTGTTTGTGGTAGAGTTGGCAAACGTAGTTGTTATTATTCAGTGTATCTTCACAAATCACCATGAACCAATTCAGCCGCGAGCAACATGTGCAAATCGTTAAAACTTATTACGAAAATCATTCATCGGTTCGAGCAACGTTCCGCGCGCTCCGCCAATTTTACGGTGCAATTGATCGTCCTGCTGAGTCGACTATCCGTCGTTTGATTAACAAATTCGAGGCAACCGGTTCGGTGAACAATCAGCCAACACCGACGCGTCGTCGAAACGTCCGATCTGCCCAGAATGTCGCCGCTGTGCGCGATAGTGTGCGTGAAAATCCGCGACAGTCAATTTCACGTCGCGCACAGGAACTCCGCCTTTCGGAAACATCACTTCGCCGAATCTTGCATCTGGATTTGGGCATGCATCCGTACAAGATCCAGCTGACACAAGAGCTCAAAATAAACGACCATAGACAGCGCCGTATCTTCGCTGATTGGGCTTTAGAGCAGTTGGAAGTCGACCCCGATTTTGGTCGCAAAATCATCTTCAGCGATGAGGCACATTTTTGGTTAAATGGGAATGTCAACAAGCAGAATTGCCGTTATTGGGCCGAGAACAATCCACAGGAGGTCCACCAGGTCGCAATGCACCCAGCAAAGGTAACTGTTTGGTGTGGATTTTGGGCCGGAGGCATCATCGGGCCGTATTTCTTCGAGAACGACGATGGTGTGTCCATCACGGTAAACGGCGAACGATACAGATCCATGATAACGAACTTTTTCTGGCATGAAATCGACAATATGGATGTCGAGGATATGTGGTTTCAGCAGGACGGCGCTACGAGCCACACAGCGCGCGCCACAATGGATCTTCTGCACGAGCGCTTCGGAGGAATGGTTATCTCGCGCGGAGGCGACATCAACTGGCCACCGAGATCGTGCGATTTAACCCCACTAGACTATTTCTTGTGGGGTTTTCTTAAATCACAGGTCTACGCAAACCAACCACAAAACACTGATGCCCTCAAAGTCAACATACGCCACGCCATCGATGAAATACAGCCCGATTTGTGCGCCAGAGTCATTGAAAATTGGACTTCTCGTATGCGCGCCACCCAGCGAAGCGGAGGTGGACATTTGACAGATATTATTTTCCATACATAATGCCTTCGAATACTCTTTCAAACAAAAAATAAATTTCATTTATACCTCTCACACAACTTGCTTTATTTCATTTTAAAGATCGAGCGCGCTTATTGGCGGACCCTTTATAATGCCCCGATATCATAACACTATTGACAGGATCAAACAGGATCAAACAGGATCAATCTTTGTCAATACATTGTCTATATCAGCTCGCACATGCTGAACATTTTTTTGTCAAATTGACACCTAGTGAAATTTTGTAGAAGGAAAATAGAAGGGGATGATACGTAGCAAAGAAGTAAAGCAAAAGGAAAAATTGGTCGAAGATAGAACAGCATATAGAGAGTTTTCCTCTAGTGAGATTTCCTCACCCAGATTTACCACAGCCAAAGATGTCACATGTTTTTGGAACACAAGGAAAACATGGAACATGAGGAAAATGAACTGTCGATATAAAACGTGTTATTATACCTATAACGTATTATTCACGATCTCAAGAAAGACTATGTTGTTCTCTATGTAGGTAATAATATACAACTGGGGATGTGAAAATATGAAAAGATGAAAAATATAAGAAGAATGAACAAAAAAAATGAAAAAGAGAAAACTAAAGAAGATGTGTTTCCGTATGAGTCTTCGACGAGGCGTAATAATTTTAACGCATTCTTCAGAACCTTCGTGTATTTATTACTACGACTACATTTTTTAAGTCCTAAAACCATCTCTTGTACGCCACAATTTGCATTGCCCAATAAAATGGTCGGCAGTACAAACATTCTTTATATATAAACTTCCACGTTGTAAATTATTGATACTTTTCAAGAAGATTGAAATGTTCCTGACCACTTTTGCCTGACCAAGTTGCCGTTATTTTTGACCAACAATAGTTCAAGCCAACGAAGTTCGCCAACATCTCAATCTTCTTGGTGTGACAATTATCAATAGTTACGTGGAAGTTTATAATAAAGAATGTTTGTACTGCCGATCATTTTATTGGGCAATGCAAAAAAATTGTGGCGTGCAAGAGATGGTTTTAGGAGACTTCAAAAATTTTAGACGTAGTAACAAATACACGAGGGTTCTAAATAACGCATTAAAATTATTTTGGCTTTTTTGGCAGTTAGAAAAACTTTATATAATGAAAACATTCGCAAACATCAATTTTTAATTGGTTGTTTAATTTATGTGGACTTACTAAAGAATGCGCCAAATTTTGCAATATTTTTCCAGGCCAGTCCAACTCAAGGGTGACGTAGAAATGTATTCCTATTTATTAATTGAGAGCAGTTTGTGGGTCTCATAACATAACTAAATGTTAAACTTAAATAATATAAAGGTGTTGTAGCTTTGTTTGTTTAGCATTTTCTGGAACATGATTTTGTTTACTTCTATTAAAGTTTATTTCTGTATAGCAAGGGTCTGATTAGGTTTAGTTAATTTAGGTTAGGTTATTTTTTTGCGCCCAGCCTGCAATTTGATTAAATTCCTCTTAAATCCTAAATCTTATTTTCAAATTTGTCAAAATATTATTATTAACTTTATGATGTATGAAATATTCAAATATTTTTGTTTTTAGATTTAAATAAACTGAGATAATAACAGTGATTGCATAGTGAAGAAACGTCCGATAAGTTTTCATTCAGGATACTTACTCTATTTATTCCCTATTGAATCCTTCCTATGGGCGCCAGTTCTAAGAACACTAATTCATAATTGGAGAAGGTTCACTGAGAAGCATGGTACACTATAGTCATTAGGGGCGGGTCCAATTTGGTCTATGTAAATTTTGCAATATTAGAATTTTATAACTGAGACTATTTTCAAATGAAAGTTGTATATGACTTTTTATTGTCATGCAAATAGATGCATGAATAGAAATATGCAAATTGTAATGCAAATAATTAATTGAATTTTGAACCTTATAAATACCCTACCCAAACCTACTTAACTTATTCTAATACATGGGACTTAGCCTCTGGAACAATATATATATATACTTAAAACTAGCAATGTTTGAGATGGTTGTTATCTTATAATTTATTTATAATATTAATAATTTATTATAATATTACTTATTTTTATGTTAATCCTTTTTATTTTACGAAGGACAACACTGAGCACTATTTCCACGACAGTGGTTTGTTAACAATGAAGCTGGACTTTGGTGCTGCCATCTACCGGAACGCCTCCATACTATCTGGAGCGTTGCTACCTTCTGGTATATACCTATTATTTTATCTGGGACGCCTCAAACTGTGAACCGTCAGATTCTGCACTCTTACTGCCTTTTTACAATTTACTTCTTGTAAATTAACTACCTCTTCTTTCTCTGCTTACCAAAGTCATCTACAGATTGGGAACGCTACCTGATCGCCACTTCTCACGTCGTAGTTTCGACGAAAACACTTAACACTTCCACTTAGCACTTCCTGATTACTCACTTCTTTCTTTGTTATTATTATATAATCTGTCCAATCAGGTTAATGGCTATTATTTTATTTATTTAATTTTACGTTTAACTTCTATAATTTGAACTATATATGATTTAAATTTGAATTCTAAGCTTTATACAATTGACTAACTTCAGTATTTAAAATAGGCGTCATATCTATATTGTAGTCTTCTTCGCAAATATAGACTCTCGAACCCCGTTCCATAGCTACCATAGCTAACTAAGTACGAAAAAAAATACAGCTTCAAAACTAAACTGACTACAGTGACGTAATTTTTTCGCTCTCCTGTAAAATTATCCAGATGCTGCTTAAGTCAGTTCGTGATAATGGCAACGATAGTTAACCCTTCGAGGAATATAAAAAACACTTATGATTATTTGTAAATTTAAATTTTCCGTTGCTTTCAAACAGAACTGCTATAAGCTTTCTGTTGGTTCAACATGTATAGACTTATTATCTCAAATAGAACCTAATCTTATCACTGAACAGAAGTATCGTCATGCGATGCTTCTTGCCTGATAAAGTTGGCATACAATTTAGAGGAAATGAAAGCGAAATCTGCGCCGCTATATCAATATTTCAACAAGAAAAGATGAAATATTACGCACCAAAGGAGCATTTGAATGTAGCCGTGTATATTTATGAAATTTTCATTGTGAAACTTGAATAGCATCGGCTTGGCTCGGATAAAAGAGGTTCTAGCAAAGGAATATTATCAGTTATCGTTGACAAAGGACCGATTCATATTTTAGGAACTAGAAACATTTCTGAATGCATATACACAAAAACTGATTGGAAACTTGTGTTATTTGTAGAGGGAGTTCAATCAGATTGGTTGTTACAACTTATTCGTTTTTATTGATACGTTTCCATATTTACACTTTGATTTAAAAATTCCGAATGTTCAAAATCACTTACGAACATGGATATATACAAAACCTCTGCCTTATTGCTAATATTGGCGAATTGTTGTTGCGTAATCATATTCCTTGAGATTTACTGGAAAATTTCCATTCTTGACCTCTATAAACCCAGAATGTTCGATTGATATGCAAATATATGCATAATGAATTATTTTGGCGTTTAGCATTTTCACGACCTACAATATCTTTGCCTACTGCGATATTTATTAAAATATTCTAGTCACGCTTTCATATCGATTATTTAACAAAATATCACGTAGTTTCCATTGCCAATTTGCCGAATATTTTTTAAATAATTCATTTATTGCACAACTAATGGGATGTTTTGTTTCAGGTATGATATTTTAATCGAAACCATCCCTACTAGATGAAATAGAGTCCAGAGGTGTAAGTTATATAAAACCTAGTATTAGTTGATATATTTATGAACATGTAGCGACTAATATGCAGATTTTCCACACTGAAGAAGAAAAATAACACTTCGTTCTGTCAGCGCAGATGGCGTATGTCAAATTCAACTTGACTGTGAGTTGTGAAATAAAAGTGTGCCAAAATAAAGTATGATTAATAAAAGTCGATGAACTGTTGAAAGGTTTGAGCTGCGTTGTGTGGTCCGAATGGCATTGAGGGAAATTAGAATACTCGGAAATTTGGTGATAGGCTCTGAGTGGGGCGATCTTGAAAAATACATATTACTGCTAGGGCTTGTGCGATATGCTGGCTCATTTAATGCCCTATAATCGGTACAGGGCCGCATTCCTGCGTCCTTCTATGGCGAAGGGCGTACAATATGTAACATAGTTTCATATTTACCTTTTGCTGCTTGTAGACAGTCGGCTGACAGACCTCGCGGTTTACAAATTGTTGGTGGACCGGGTGTAGTATCTGTGATGCACTACACTATGTTTCACGGGTTAGTTATTAATGGTTGGAAGCGTAATGTCCAGGTATTCAGCCAACAGCTGATGGTAAGGAGAGTTGCCACTTATCGTTGTAATATATGGCTATATATTTCCTGTATTTTGTCTTTCTTCTATCACTTTTTTACATTCTTACTCAAACCAGGTTGCTTTTTTCATTTTCTTTTTTTTTACCTATTTTCGTCGCTGCTGCTACTTCAACTTTTGTTTTAATTTCTTTCCAGTAGTATTCTACTTATTGATGCCGTTATCTTTTTTGTGTTAGTTTTTGTATTTCTCGTTCAAAGCTCTAGTAGCTTTAGTTTCTCAATGTCCATTTTTTCTTTTTTCTCGCTTTTGGTTGTTCCTAGACATTCTGCATCTGAATTTAATTAGTACTAAATGGTGCCAGTAAATCCACAGCATGCTACTCCTCATGATTTAACATTTAATATGCTACTAGCGGCTGCTCTTTTATCTATGAGAACGTGGTCTGTTTGGTTTTAAGTTATTCCATCTGGCGCTATCGATGTGATTCTTTGGATATTCCGGTGAGGGAGGCACGTATAACCATATTTTCACTAGTGGCAAAGTTGCTGGTGCTGGTGGATACACGATCCGTAGTTGTCATTTATAGCATAATCAAATTAGGATTTGATACGGACAAAAATATTGTAAGGAGCGATTTTCCTTTACTTGAATTTCTGTTTACTTGAACTTAAGGGTTAATCTCGTTTATTTTCAATCTCACACGAAAAATGATAATGCCCAAAATTCTCTTGAATTTTGGTCCTTTCATTTTTATCTAAGATCGATATTTTCGATGAAGACCCGGAAGTGGGAATGAAATTTAATTAATCTCATTTATTTTTTATTTTAACGTATAAACGATCATGAATTGGAAATTAAATTAGCTTCAACTTTTGTCCGTCCTTTCTGGTTTCCCTAGGGGCGATTTTTTTATTTAGAGATGAAATAAGATGGAAGTGAAAACTACCATACCCAATAACTTATATAGTTTGTTTGAAAATATATATCGTGGTTCTTTGAATACGTTGTTATATTTTCCATTTGAAATAGTTTAATTTTATATTTTCTATATTTAAATATATCTATATATTGATGTGCTTCCTTTATTTACAAATTACACCTTATTTTATTAACGCCATTTGAACATGGGCTGCATACCTCTGTCTGTTACTATGTTTGGAAATACGAGTTTGTTACACTATCTCGCAAGGTGTCTTCTATGATGTCGATTTTCACGAAATTCATAAAAGTGCCATTATCTCGACTCCGTTCGATGCGGAGTTTTTATTCGGGCGCCACTGTCTTATTATAGTGCAGACAGACCACTTTTCCATTCAGGGCGTTCTGTGAGGGCCACGGCTAGCTGCTAGTCGAGACAGACAGTAGTACCAGGGGTCAAGTGGTTTATATATACCTTATCTAAAGGAATACACAGATAACTGGTTGCAACTAGTTTATTATCAATTATTCTTCAGAACATCTATTTCTAGTTTTATCTTTCTCTAACAAACAATCTCCACGTTTTCTACAGGTAATTCAGTCTACGTAAGTCATACTTGGTTAATGATTAATCGAGAATATCTAATAATTATAGTGAGAACTAGCCGTTCTTTTTATTGCAATTCACTTATTTTGCTGTGAAGCGAACCTGTTATGCCGCAAATATTTTACAAACAAGTTTAAGCGGAAGTTATTCCGCAGCTCGTCAAAGTGCATACATCTAGGTATTATGTAGCTTCCGCACCGCTCGACGGGAACTAGGGAAATTATCGACAGCACAATGCCCTAACGCCAACTCGTCGCTGCTCCCATTATTCCCTGCAATTAGCAACAAGCCAAAAGAAAACTACCCGGGAGGTAAACAAAGACTACATCGGGATAAATTTCCAAAGGAATTGCCATTGAATTCGGATATTTCCTATTCAGGAAAACCATTATCTCTAGCCAGCAGCAGTTTCCAATAGCGCTGTCGTGTCGTGCGAAATTCGTCGCGTTTCCTACATTAGAAGCCATCGAGCTTTCAAGTTTTTAGCTCCCGCAGGATTGTCTACGGTGGATTGATATTGCGGCTTCCGCTTCGGAGTTGGCCATGTGAGGATGGTGTATGTGGATTCTCTAAATTGAGGGGCTCAAGTTAGATGGTTTACTTACGTCGAGAGATCATCGACGACACTTGTCCCTAAGTCAAGAGCACTCAGTTTAATTCCCAGAGAATCTTGTTTACCTTAGAGGACAGATTTTATATCAAAAATAAAGATTCTGAAAAGAAGTGAAAACTGCCATACCCAATAACTTATATAGTTTGTTTGCAAATATATATCGTGGTTCTTTGAATACGTTGTTATATTTTCCATTTGAAATAGTTTAATTTTATATTTTCTATATTTAAATATATCTATATATTGATGTGCTTCCTTTATTTACAAATTACACCTTATTTTATTAACGCCATTTGAACATGGGCTGCATACCTCTGTCTGTTACTATGTTTGGAAATACGAGTTTGTTACACTATCTCGCAAGGTGTCTTCTATGATGTCGATTTTCACGAAATTCATAAAAGTGCCATTATCTCGACTCCGTTCGATGCGGAGTTTTTATTCGGGCGCCACTGTCTTATTATAGTGCAGACAGACCACTTTTCCATTCAGGGCGTTCTGTGAGGGCCACGGCTAGCTGCTAGTCGAGACAGACAGTAGTACCAGGGGTCAAGTGGTTTATATATACCTTATCTAAAGGAATACACAGATAACTGGTTGCAACTAGTTTATTATCAATTATTCTTCAGAACATCCATTTCTAGTTTTATCTTTCTCTAACAAACAATCTCCACGTTTTCTACAGGTAATTCAGTCTACGTAAGTCATACTTGGTTAATGATTAATCGAGAATATCTAATAATTATAGTGAGAACTAGCCGTTCTTTTTATTGCAATTCACTTATTTTGCTGTGAAGCGAACCTGTTATGCCGCAAATATTTTACAAACAAGTTTAAGCGGAAGTTATTCCGCAGCTCGTCAAAGTGCATACATCTAGGTATTATGTAGCTTCCGCACCGCTCGACGGGAACTAGGGAAATTATCGACAGCACAATGCCCTAACGCCAACTCGTCGCTGCTCCCATTGTTCCCTGCAATTAGCAACAAGCCAAAAGAAAACTACCCGGGAGGTAAACAAAGACTACATCGGGATAAATTTCCAAAGGAATTGCCATTGAATTCGGATATTTCCTATTCAGGAAAACCATTATCTCTAGCCAGCAGCAGTTTCCAATAGCGCTGTCGTGTCGTGCGAAATTCGTCGCGTTTCCTACATTAGAAGCCATCGAGCTTTCAAGTTTTTAGCTCCCGCAGGATTGTCTACGGTGGATTGATATTGCGGCTTCCGCTTCGGAGTTGGCCATGTGAGGATGGTGTATGTGGATTCTCTAAATTGAGGGGCTCAAGTTAGATGGTTTACTTACGTCGAGAGATCATCGACGACACTTGTCCCTAAGTCAAGAGCACTCAGTTTAATTCCCAGAGAATCTTGTTTACCTTAGAGGACAGATTTTATATCAAAAATAGATTCTGTAACTACATATAGTTAAACTTTAAATAATATGTACCCAGTTATAACACATATAGACTTATATTATTATGTAGAATAAATAAATAAATCGGAATATATAGTACAGTCACATAGGGGTTCATCTATTAAAAATATCCGAGTGAGCTTTGAATAAATTTTTACTTTTATTATAAGAATAATATATCAAAAGTCCCCACCAATACCTTGGTTGCGTTTCAAGCTTCAAGTTATTGAAGGTCAAA
This sequence comes from Tetropium fuscum, assembly GCA_964058915.1. Lineage (NCBI taxonomy): Eukaryota > Metazoa > Arthropoda > Insecta > Coleoptera > Cerambycidae > Tetropium > Tetropium fuscum. Next base: position 187,778 of record CAXKVY010000875.1, read on the forward strand.
TGTCACAGAAATTGTTTTTCGCAAATATTTTGCTTTCCGTAAGTCCTATGACTTTTTTGGTTATGTAAGAATAAATATTAAAAAATCCTCTACAAAAAATATTATATACATGTTTTACTTAAAAGCAACCATTTTCACAGTATAAGCCAGGAAAACACAGCGTAGCGGTGCATCTGTTTCCACACCACCTCAGGGGTAGGATGCAAGGCGGGATTTATTACAAGGTTTCCCCAGTAGCCTAATCCATGGTTTTGCTTGCTCTACAGCTCATCCTCATTCTCTAAATCGGTCCCCTCTTTCACGTCTTCATCCTCTGTCATCTCCTCCAATTTCTCGTTCTTTGTCCCCTCCTCCAGATTCTCGTCGTCCTCCCCAACATTTCCGTTTTCTTCTATATCTTGTGTCAAGAGTTCAACAAGATCATCTTCTTCATCCTGAATAATTTCTTTGATAGCGCTACTATCGACATTTGTGTTGAGACATGACTGGCCGTGAGAATGGCCACACAGTATTGAACAGGACAGTCCAACATTGCTGTACCTGCAATTTGTGTTGCATCCTTTGGTGCACTTTCAAAAAACAATATTTAAAAGTACATCTGGTACAGCTGGCAACAGAGTCAGAGTGAAGGGGTTCCAAAATGTTATGAATTATCGTCCATCCCCAATGTTCAGGATTTAAATTATTTCCAAGCCAATTACGTACTTGATAATATACTCGACGTAGATGTTGATATGCAGCTGCGGCAGTGGGTGGAAGTGACGACAATTTCACTGCGGTATTAAGTCTTGTTAATTTCGCAAATGTCAAGTGTGACGCTCTCTTTCTCTTACTGGTTCGATGCCTAGTTTTATCTCGAGCGCCACTGTCTGTTTATAGTGCAGACAGACCACTTTTCCCTACGGGCGGTTCCGTAAGGGCCTTGGATAGCTGAGTGGAGACGGTGCGGAACTCCAGGGGTCACGTGTTCCACAGATAGGCGTTTGATTACCCTATCTTAAAGAATACACAGATGAACAGTTACAACAGGTTTATTCCTCAGTCCAGTTGCAACAGGTTTATATACAGTTTACAGAGCAGGTACAGGTGCTTCAGTCGGATTACAGTCAAGCGTGGTCACTACGGGGACCCAAAATGGCGGCGAGGTTAAGCAAACAGCAGCGTTATGACAGCGGGCGGATAAAAAGCAACAACAATATGATTACGTCCAGACGATAGTACAGTGCGGAGTTTAGGAACGTAGTGCATAGTACTCAGTTAGCGCGACTGTCGTGCGTACAGTGAATAGTCCCTATTTGCTCAGTAATTTACTGAGCCGGTCAGATGTCTCCCAGTAGTTTGCTAGGGTAGAAACAGGAGGCTCCCTCCCTAGTACTTTGCTAGGGTAGAAACGGATGAATGCGAATGTGAATGTGGATGATGGACGGTGCAATATAAACTTTAGACAAAAAACATTAATTATACTCACTCTATATGAGATAGAAGCATGGGCAAGGAATTGAAGAAAATTCGGAATATATTTTCTATATTTTTTTTATTGATACAAGGGCAAAAGCAAGTATTTTACAATAAATATCACCATTTTACCAAAAATTACAAAAACTGTTAAAAGTGAAATCTAATTTTTACTGTTTCTTTAATTAAACTTAACTTAAACTTAAATCAAAATCGGTAACTAAACCTTGTTCATAAGAACTTTTTTTATAAAATGACCTGTGCCATCACTCAAATATTGCTGCGTCTTTATAATTGAGAATATAAGAATTTTCAAAATGCCCACTGTTGGGCGATAATTGAGATAAATGATTTTATAAATATTTTCATAGCCCCCGTTTTGATGATAATTGTTGTACATTGTTGTTTTTAGACTTATATAAAATGAGATAAAAATAGTAATAGTATAGCGAAGAAACGTCTGATAAGCTTACAGGATACTTACATTATTGCTTCCCTTATGGATCCATCATATGGGCGCCAGTTCTATGAACATTAATTTATAATTTTAGAAGAATCACTGAGAACATGAGTACCCTATCGTTATAGAGGGGGTCCAATTAGGCCTATGTAAATATTTTGCAAGTTTGGAATTTTTGAAACTGAAGTTATTTTCCAAAAAGTGAATGAGTACAATATTATAATATGATACTACAATATTTTGTTACATGAATTGAATTTTAATTTGTCTCAAATTATAGGATTTAAATTGCTGTGAAAAGTGAAAAGAAAAATAATAACAAGAAAGAAGAAGTAATTTATATATGACTATTTTTATTGTCATATGCTCATGCAAATAAATAAACAAATTCTGAAACTTATAAATACCCTACGCAAACCTACGTAACTTATTCTAATACATGCGACTAAGCCTCTGGTACAAAATACTTAAAACTTGCAATATTTGAGATGGTTGTTACCTTATATTTTTTAAGTTAATCATTTTAATTTGCGATGCACAAACCCTTACCACTAGTTTTCACGACACTGGTTTGTTAACAGCTGATGCTGGGCTCTGGTGGTGTCATCTACCGGACGCCGTCGTACTATCTCTGGAACGCTGCTACTACTGGCGGGAACGCAGCTACGATTGTCGGAAACCTGTTGTAGTATATGTTTACCCTCAAACTGTAGATCGTCAAATTCTGCACTCTTACTGCTTCTTTATACTTGCAACTTCTTATAATTTGACTTCCGTTTCCTTATACTGCTTACCAAAGTCTTCCACAGGCTGGGGACGCTACCAAGCCTCCACTTCTCACATCTTAATTTCGACGAAAACAATTATTATGCAGTTACTTCTACTTTAAAACCTTTCCCACTGGTGTTCTACTTATATTCCACTATTTTAATTATTTTTCTTACGTTTAACTATTAAATTTAACTAAATTATTAGCGGGGCTGTTCTTTACTTGAACGCTATGGCTGAACTCTCTTGCATTGTTATATGTAACCACGGATATACCGTATAGAAAAACAAATGCACTTCCTGGTTAACATTTTCTTTCTTATTGTTATTATACAATATGGCCAATCAGATTACTGCCTATTATTTGATTTATTTAATTTTAAGTATAACTCTTACAATTTGAACTTCACTTGATTTCATTTTGAATTCTAAACTGTTATCAGATTCACTCTTTGTCGTGTAATTTCAGTGTTTAATTTAGGCGTCATATCTACATTGCATTTTGCTTCTAGATTATATAATCCCGAAACCCATTTCTACCATGATGCTTTCGCATTAATCTTTTAATCTAGACATAGTTTATTCATGCTCTATATGCTATAACTATTGTTGTGACTTGTCTATTGTGATTATACTAGATACATATACAGATTATACTAGATACTAGATAGCTGGTTGGCGTTATGTATGGTACTTACGTTCGACAGCGATACGTGCGTGCTTGCAAGTCTACTATATACTACATACGAAACATATTGATGATTAATGTAATATTAATTTATAATTTCATATGTTACAGAGGCACTGCATTGCCACGAGATCTCCAACTATTTGAGAGTATGTACTTGAACTAATATGTCCCAAAGAATTTATAGAATTGTAGTGATATTGGATGTTTTTGATTATCATCTAGTAATTTTCAGTTGTGGGTGACAGCTGTTATTATTAATCTATTCAGCCTGGTAATTTGGATATTGACTCTTGGTCATGCAGCCTAAGAAATAAGCAAATAATAATTAATATTATATGTGAAAAAATGGATATAACATCGAATTTTCTTTAATTCCTTGCCCATAATTGTATCTTATATTATACGAGTGATATGTCGTTTGTCTAAAGTTTCCACATCCACATCCACATTCACAATCATCCGCAATTGGTCATGTCATATAATTTAAAGTTTAACTAGATGTAGTTACAGAAACTTTAATTTTGATATAAAATCTGTCCTGTAAGGTAAACAAGATTCTCTGGGAATTAAACTGATAACTCTTGATTTAGGGACAAGTGTCGTCAATGATCTCTCGACGTAAGTAAACCATCTAACTTGAGCCCCCCACTTTAGAGCATCCACATACACCATCCTCATCTGGCCAACTCCGAATCGGAAGCCGCAATATCAATCCACCTTAGACAATCCTGCGGGAGCTGAAAACTTGAAAGCTCTGTGGCTTTTAATGCAGGAGGAAACGCGACGAATTTGGCACGACAAGACAGCGCTATTGGAAACTGCTGCTGGCTTGAGATAATGGTTTTCCTGAAAAGAAAACAGCCGAATTCAATGGCAATTCCTTTAGAAACTTATCCCGATGTAGTCTTTGTTTACCTTCCGGGTAGTTTTCTTCTGGCTTGTCGCTAATTGCGGGGAATAATGGGAGCAGCGACGAGTTGGCGTTAGGAAATTGTGCTCTCGATAATTTCCCTAGTTCCCGTCGTGCGGTGCGGAAAATACATAATATATGTATGCACTTTGAAGTGCTGCGGACGCTACGCTTAAACTTGTCTGTAAAATATTTGCGGCATAACAGGTTCGCTTCACAACAAAATAAATGAATTGCAATAATAAGGACCGCTATTTATCACGATGCATTTATGAGGCTAAGCTAAATCCCGCACCAGGCAGTCTCAATAGCGCATGCGTTAATTTGCCGGGCACCTTTCAGGAATTTAAATTAAATGAATTTAAAAATCGCATAGTTCGATATGTTCCATCACAAATTTTGTTTATTTGGAACGCGAAAAGAGATGTGTAACATTGCTTATATTATATTTGAGTGTGTAATGGGATGATTTATTATTTATAAGTTTACTCGTACTTTATTTAAAAAAACGAATAGTTCATTAAAGCTAAATAGTGCAATAGCTAATCGAAAGATCTGGAATGACGTTTAAAAATAAATAGGATAATATAGGAGAAAAGTGCATTTTACGGTATTTGTGGGACACTCTGTTGGTCTTTTTTACGTACTTACTATTAATTTTCTATATAGTCCGCCATCAATATTTATATTTTCTCATAGGTATTAGGTACCCAAGTATGTTTTTGTATAGGTGTAAAAGATATCAATATCGTGTATATTATCATATTGGCACGATAGCTCAGCGAGCTAAGACGTAGTCTGACAAATACGTGTAGTTTAAAGACCACCCTTAGTCCGGTCAATCTAGACATTCGAAGGTACATAAATTCGCATCAAGCTGAAAATTGGTAGAATTGTTAAAAATGTGATTATAAATAAAACTTAAAAGTTCCCCATCATTCCCGTGTATGGAAAAAATTTTACTCGAGGTCAAAGGTCAAAAAAATGAGTTTTTCGCGATTTTCAGCGAAACGGTAAGTCTTATCATAAAAATATATTAGACAAAAATTGTAGGTCATCATATTATCTATCAAAAATGTATCAGTGCTTTTTTTTCTACGAGCCACCCTTTCTGGGATATAACGATTCAAGAAGTTGTTCAAGTTGTTATGGGCATAATGTGCACACGTTTCCACGCCACCTATGAGGTAGTGTACTTAGCGCGTTTTTTTAACGTGGTTTCCCCAGTAGGCCTCGGTTTCCCAGTAGGTTCCCCAGATGCGATTTATGTACCTTCGCTCTCATTTTTATGTCTAGATTGACCGGACTACCTGTTAATAGGTCGATCCCCAGCACAACAAATGGCAATGTTGGTGGCTAATAGATGGTTGCATTTTTTCTTCAATATGTAAACCCCCTTCCGCACAGCTTTGACTTTAGGGGATGTCTAATTTTTGTGCTGTATTTCTTATCACGACTGTAATAGTTCTTTGCCTTTTTTAATTGCGTTATGGTATAATATCTATTTTGCCATTTTTAATTTTAAAAATCTAAAATCATTTAGGTGGAAATAAATGACATTCATTTTGACCTACAGTGAAAAAAAATCATTGCCAAACTCTTCTTTATAATTGTAACACTTTCTACTAAAATCCTTATACTTTTTTGCTTTAATATTGTTTAAGCTTGCAGACTGTAATTTGGAAAACAAAAACCTTATAAAAATAAGATCAATGTAATATTAAAATCTTTATAATTTGCAATCGGTCATCTTATTGTCATGCCAGTATATATCGATATTATTTATATACTAAACTAACAAATTAGTACCAAAACGGTCATAGTGATAAAAGCAAAAACAACCTTATTTTACTCAACTGCTTTTAACGCTACGAAACAACTTTTTTAACTTTTATATAATTCTTTGGCTTTCAAACTATTTGTTTAATAATATCATTATTATTATATGTATGTTATATACTTACACAAGTAGCTAAGAGTATGTAGATAGAATAGTAGCTAGAGTATAGTTGGGTATATGTTGGGATAGATAATATAGGTATTAATGGACTTTTATGTGATAACTATTTTTAATACATATTAATAAAATCTTACAAGACCAGAGTATTAAGTATATTTTTAACAGACACAGACAGAATAAACTACTAAATACAATGTTGACTTGAAACGCTGATTGGAATAAACTTAATTCCATACATATATATATATCGAGATAGCAAAACAGAGTACAAGTTCTTCTGAAATAATTATGAAGCATCATGGTCCTTGTACAGTTCTTATCTAGATCGACAACTAGCAAAATTAGTACAACAAATTTGTAAAGAAAATGTAAGGGGCCACTGCGTTACAAATTCAAACTATTTGTCAGTGGCCCTTTATCTCATATGTTATGTGATTATGATGAGCACAGAGTTTTGTAATTTAGTTTTCAGTGTGGTTAGCGGGATGTGTTCTGGTATATCTATATGTAGATCTGACAATATTTAGTTAATATATAAAAAAAGTAACTATCGACATAATATATAACAAAAAAGAAAGGATTCAAAACTAGTAAATATAAGGATACAATAATGTTTACTGGAGTTTGCATTTCTTGAGCAGATAATACTGTTGCGTTTCCTTGAAGTGATATTTATTTCCTTCATTTTTAAAAATTTTTTCACTGTAATTAAATATGTTTCATAAGCTAGTCCATTCAAAAAATTAAGCACTTGGTTTTCAATTTTCCTGACTTCTTCTTCATTAACGATTATACTCGTTTCCTGGTTGTCGAAATGTGGAGTATAGGTATATACAATAATATAGGTATATATAATGTTATACATACAGTAATTTTAATGTGCTCTAATGTGTATAATAAATCGTAATCGAAATTCTGAGGGCACTTTTTGATAACTCGCGTGGTAATCGCTAAAAGGTGATAGGTTTTATTATGTATTATGTATTCTCTATTCTTTTATTTCAAATTAATTTCGCGATCGTCGGGCAACTCGCGCATGCGAAGTTGGAACGGCCTGGTGCGGGATTTAGCTTAGCCTGAATTTATACACGATTTTCTTTAACGTGGATTTTGTGGAAAAGTGAAATGGCAAAAAAATCAGCGAATTGGTGGGCCTCGGTAGGTGCCGGTGATCTCCGGGCTAGTGCGTGTAATAGTTATTATGCCTGATTTATAATAGTTCTGTCACAAATGCGACATATAGGCACACTTAAAATATCGCTAAAATTGAGGTATTTCGCATTTATTTAAATTATTCTTCTGTTCTCATGAGAATTGAAAATTATCTCACTCACTATCGGGAACGGTTGCGAATACGTTGATATATAATAATCTCCAATTATGCTGATTTTTCCTAGTGATCTGTACCCTCGTCTGAACCTCTGTTAGATGGTAAAAATGTACATATAAAATCTGCGCCTTAATATAATTTCAACACTTGGCTTTTATCGTCGATATGTGATGTAATTTTATTATAGAAGGAATTGAAGAAACAGAGAAAAAAATTTGGGTGCGTGTGGGTCTTTGAAATGCTTTGAAATGCTTTGAAGCGCGCTTTTTCTCTTAGCAGGATCTATTAGCAGGAGCTTCGATTAAGGGGTACAGGTGACTTAGCTCGTTGCTAGGCGATAATCGACTGTTTTATTATAATCGAAGCGATAATTTAGTTTAAAACTATAATTATTATTATTATGGCCTGACCATAGCATATTAAAAATTAATTGCATATTTAGTATTTTACTAGTTAAAATGACACAACACAAAGGCTTAAAACAATTTAAAAATAAGACACTCGCATTCAATATGTTTTCCGTGTTAACTAAATAATACTCGTTGCGGACAATCATTATATGTATAATACCTAGAGCAAACGGATCCATGAAATAAGAAATTAACTTCATGTTTCCGTTTGTTGTATTGCGACAAAAATTGGATTTCCACATATATGTTTAGGCGAACATCCCAGTCAACAATACCGTTTCATTCAAACAGTGCCAGTGGTCCCCCGTTTATATCAACGGTATTGTACGGTACACGTTTCTCAATCGCCAGATCAATATTTGTCATAATATCGCTTAGCGTCGCGTCGTTTTCTGGTGTCCTAGGAGACCATAATTACTTGTTATCAAGGCATTGTAATTTTTGGTGACAACAGCTGTCAAGCTTTGCCGCGGGTAAACTCGAAGAAACTCGTGCCGTCATACAGTTTTTCCATCTAGAAACCATTTGTAATACAAAAATGTGCGTCTGTGATTGGTGGAAATTAATACGAGGGAAATAGTCAATTTAAATTTTTGTATCCAATTCTATATCGATAGACTTCATCCACTGCCATACCTTGAGCGGTTTTCTTAGTCACAATACGATATCAAATTTAGATTCACCAGTTTCATATTATTGCATCATTTAGACCCTATATGTTAGTAGATATGTATATGTGAAAAAATAAACGGATATCGTACAATTAATTATAGACTACGTCGAAGTGTCTTTTCTCAAAGTAAAATTTTACGCCCCATATTAACTTCTTATCAACTTTCGACGCACCAAAACTGCAGCTTACGATAGCACTAAAGACGGTGGGTGCATCTGCTCTTAACTACTGTTATATCCTTAATAAAATTTTACGATGATATGAGTTGATGATAACCGCACAGAAAGCAAACTTAATGTATTTTTAAGGCAACTGCTTGAAAAGCCACAAGCATTTCAAACGTTATTTGTTAACTCCATGATCGTTACGGAGCTCCGCAGTTCCTTATAATTAGATTAGAAATGCTTAAAAGCTGCAATATTCTCAAAACAACTACTTAGTTCTGCAAAAGCAAACAATGTAATTGGGCAAGTTCGCGACTGATAAACAACTACGGGTTTCTTTGTCTTTCAGTAAAATTTAAAAGGCTTAAAAGCTGCAATAATTAACTGGTTAGTAAATTATGCCGATGGTGTCTTCTTTTTACTTCCCGGAAATTCTCTTTTACGTTACGATCCTTGCGCTAACTGATGAGAATAATGGCCTCGACAAAGCTGAAATTTATGTTATTGTATTTCCATGCCGGTAGTTTGGTTGCAATTACTGCCATTGCTGTTCACTATATTTATCAGTTTTTTTACATGATACTCGTAATTCAAAGTTACATAATATTTCTAGTTACATGGAATTTCACTAATATCTTCTACTAAAAAATCCAAGGGAGCGGAAATTTTGCATACACAAGTCAACTTTTATGTTACTAATAATATGTCAAAAGTCCCCATCGATCTTGCTTGTGTTCTTAGTTATCCAAGGTATAATGTCACAGCAATCGGGTTTTCGAAAGTATTTTGCATACCCTATGACTTTTGATTATAGAAAATAAAAATAAAAAATGTTGCTCTTCAAAAAAATGTACATACATTATGTTACGTAAAACCAACCGTTTTCACACTATACGCTATATATATATATATATATATATATATATATATATATATATATATATATATATATATATATATATATATATATATATATATATATATATATATATATATATATATATATATATATATATATATATATATATATATATAATTTTTATAGTATTGTGGAATTTGATAGTTTAATTGAATATTGGGACATTTGACATAGTTTTTCCTGATCAAGTGCAATATATTATACTCTTAAACTATCGTATTTTATTGTTCTATTTAAAATACGAGACGAGGTATTGTTACCTAATATTGGAATAGGATATAATTAGTTATTTTTTTACCCGCGTATATTTATTTGGAGACAATCTTCTTGTATATTCTTCCCACTTGATAACGATAAGTCCTTTTCAGTGTGACTATCCGTGAATAAGCCAGAAACTCACCCGCTAACTATACAGCAATAAAATCAAAGCAAAGTTTTCCGGCTTTGGAATAGTGGTACAAGATTCTCCGGGAAAGGTCACGTGACATGCTCTATAAACTTCCAAAGGATCACAGGAAGCAGTGAACAGCCACTTGTCTCTATGTCAGTTGCGTGTACCGACTTCTCGAGACATTATGAAGTATTTTGATGTATTAGATATCCTCTTAACTTTACATCTTGACAAGGGTCTCTTTTCTGCGGAAGATTGAATGGAGTCCGGGAAAACAATTAATTTTATAGTTTCAGTGATTGAGTGCTTTTACCTATTAATTTAGAAACACTATGCTGGTGGCTATACCTGAAATGTAATTGAATAGACCCTAATAGAAACATGATATTATGTTAATACTAATTGTAATAAGCAATGATAAAGTAATTTGACGTGAACGTCGTCAGTTATTTTGCTCAGATCATAGGAGCATTGATTTTTTAAGAAATTACTAAGCCATAATATGTCACTTTTCTGCATAGATATGGGATGTGCTCTTGAAAGAAAATGACATTTTGTTGCCACATTCACTTGATTTTACTTTCAAGAGGCATTCAATAAACTAGCGAAAAATTATGTGGAAAATTATATTAAAAATGTGGAACATGTGAATTAAATGTCAAACATTGAATTTCAATTTATCACGTCACGACTAGCCATATTTTACCGGAATGGAAGTAAATTAATTATAAAATACAATAACGAAGTATATTACCATATCTGGTTCAAAACTGTGCCTTTACAAATAAACAAATAAACTTTACAATATTATTAATAATTATTAGCGGAGCTGTTCGTACCTTGAACGCTATAGCTGAACTACCCTGCATTCTAATTTGTAACCACGGATATGCTGTATATAAAACATTTTCTTGGATAACTTCTTGGTTTATTGTTGTTATATAATCATATTAATGGCTATGATTATATATTGAATTTTATGTTTAAACTCTATAATTTGAAATATATTTGATTTAATTTTGAATTCTAAGCTTATTAAACTGATCACATACACCTTTTGTTGACTAATTTCACAATTTAAAATAGGCGTTTTCACTGATTTCACGCGATTTCACTTTCAAAAGGGCATGAAATAAACTAGCAAAAAAATTATGAAATGTGAAACATTGTGAAATAAATGTCAAACATTGAATTTCAATTAATCATGTACACTTGAAAGAAAATTTAGTGCTTGGTCACGACTAGCCATATTTCACCGGAATGGAAGTAAATTGATTATAAAATACAATAACGAAGTACATTACCATATCTGGTTCAAAACTGTGCCTTGCTTTTTTATTCAAGAGATGTTACTCAATCTGTTAAATTAAAATTACAACGCGGCAAAGTGTATATAATAAAAATGCAAATAAGCACCGAATGGGCACTGAACGACTTTTCAAATGGTTTTAGGCGAATAAAAAATTCTGGCTGTTTGCTAGGCAGGAATAAAGGATGATGTATTAGACATTAAAATTGGGCACAGAATTATCGCCGTTAATTGCACATTATCGTTGTGCTCATATTTAATAATCTTTGGTAATTGTGTAAGATGAATTATTATTACTGATAATTTAGTGAAATTTTAACATAGGCAGCAGTGAAGACTCCTCCACCTTTTTATATAATAGCAATTAATGGTAAAAAAACATTAGACTACTGATTATGCGACATAAAATGAACTCTTATTTATTTTTGTTAATATCAAGACAAAAAACTTAAATATCTTAGATAATAAGAAAACTTAGGAAACGCCTTTGGTCATCTTCCCCGGAGCGTCGGGCAAAGATGAATTCGGGCACTAGCCAGGTATAGATACCCTCCTAGAAATAATATTATTATATACTATAACGACAGTGAACTTTCCAGTCCTACTGATATCGTTAATGCGTTTGAAGACTACTTTAACAGCGTCTTCATTCAATCACAACCAGTTAATCTATCTGAGTTTTCTTTACACAACAATCTAGGACTTCACATAGACTTACTGAATATCTCATATGAAGATGTTTAACAAAATCTGGAACGATCTAAGGATACTTTTACAATGGGCGTAAATGGTATTCCCAGTTTTGTTCTAAGAGACTGTGAATATGTTTTATGCATATAGATCTTATTCAATTGCATCCTACGTAATTCTTCCTTCCCGTCTTATTGGAAAAAAAACATATATTTGCCCAATACCAAAAAAGGGAAATCAAAATGATGTATCAAATTATAGAGGCATTTCAAAGTAGTGTAACTGTCTAATTTCTCTAAAATCTGTGAAACCATACTGTATAGTAAACTTTACTACTCTACCAGGTAGCTTATTTCGTCACGCCAGCACGGGTTCATACAAAAGAGGTCAACAATATCTAATTTAGCGGTTTTTACTCAATATGTCTCTGAGGTTTTGGATAATAGAGGACAGGTCGATGTCGTCTATACGGACTTCCAAAAAGCATTTGATCAGATTGACCATAACATTCTCCTTTACTAAATATAGCTAATGTAACGTAATGACTTATACTCGCAAAACTACATCTTATACTCACAACTACTTCATTGGGAATAACATCATTAGCCGAGATGATGTATTCAAAGATCTGGGTATTTATTTTGACAGCAAACTCACTTTTGTTGAAAATATAAACCATATTGTTTCTAGTGCCTTTAAATCTTATGGCTTCATTTACCGCAATTGCCGGGACTTTTCCAATATAAGCACCTTCAAATCTCTATTTTATGCTCTGGTGAGGTCAAACCTAGAATACGGGTCGATTATATGGTATCCGATTTATCACGTTCATTGTCAACATTTAGAATTGATCCAAAGAAAGTTCTTATAGTTTTTGATATTTTTGCAAGATGGATCTTATCCTCCTAGAGGTCTGGATCAAAATTATTTACTTGGGAGATTTAATTTTGACTCTTTAGGAACCAGACGCAATATCATGCTAATTAGATTCTTATTTAATATCTTGAATGGCAAGCCTTGATCTTTTAAATAAAATAAATTTTCTGATACCTCGCCTAAATTCTAGACAGCAAACTTTATTTTACTGTGTTGCTTCTAGATCAAATATTTTAAGTCCCAATCAAATCCCCAATCCCCAATCAAAAACGTTTTCTGTTGTTTTCATACTTTTCGCCATATCCTATGAATTCAGACTCATCTTCTTCACTCATTTATGTGTATTCTTCTTCATAAGGCACACGTTCATCATCGGAGCCTGTATCCCAATATTTTTTTTCTTTCGGCTCATCTTCTTGTTTTGCATATAGTTCTGTATTCGGTTTTTTTTAATTTTTTTAATTTGTTTGTAATAAACGATGCTTATAATAAACTTTGGTAAATAACTTACTTAAATTAAATTTGAAAGCAACAAAACAACCATGCACAAACAATGACTCGTATGGGTACCTACTGCTGTTACCTCTTCGTCATCTGTGAGGGGAATCTATCCCACACTTACCCTAACTACTTCACAAAACAGTACAATCAGATTATACATTGAGCCAATTTCACAGACGTCGACGTTTGATTCTCGTTGGGCCACTCGGATCTTCAAAGTCTGTAATTTCCAATACGTCCGTCCAATGAGTCCGTCGCCCCATCACTCATCTCCTGAGAGTCTATAATTTTCATCGCCCCATATATGAAGTCCAGGTTTTCATTAGGGCTTTGGAAAATAGGTCCAATTGCAATTTATCTAAAGTATCTCCTGCCAGAAGGCTGTTAAACATCGTAGGCCAATTTCGGCGATAGCTTCAGCTTGAGTATCATGCTCGAAGAAAGGTTTGATTTCTTCGAAAAGAAATTTATTTTCGACAGCTTGACTACCTTCTTCTTACTGCACCTGAAGAGTATTGAAGTTGTGTAACATCCACTTAGGGCGTGGATAAATATGAGTGGTCTGATGTTTTCTGCCAGTTTGAATCTGCTGGGACCAGATACTTTTGATAGGTAGTTCCACTCCCAAGTTTTGAGAAATATATGTTTGATGATAGGCTAGGGCATTGAGCATGATAAGGAGGTCGGTATCCTCATCAACTACCACAAACTTCTCATGCTCCTGTGATACCTTGTCCAAATACACTTTTGATCTCATCGAACGCAGAATTTATTCCTCTGTAACTTTTGTATGAACCACTTTATTGATATATTGGTTAGTTTAGAAGATATTACCAAAAAGCAGGTTATAATTTAAATTTTTCATAAATATGTTAAATTTGTCTTTGATAAGACCAGTATGGGAACAGATGGTCTAAAAACTACGCGTCTGGTACCATTTAATGCAGAATTTGATGCTCTACAACTTTTAATGATGCAATATTTTCGATATTGTGAGTGTTTTACGAGATACAACCGTAAAACCGCAAGAATGCCCTTTTTGGGGGAACATTTTTACCTTTCTATGATAGTTATATTGGATGACTAATAAATCTACTAAAATAATACAACCTTTTGTAGCAATTATTTCCGATTCATGATGTTTGGTTTTAGGTCCCTACTTGGCCTATTACTCATTTTCCCGCCAATACATAAAAACAAAAACAGGAACTTTCGGGAATACATTTTTAATTTTATTATTATGTTATTACTAACCAGAAATTCACAATTAAGTTATACTGTGCACTTGAAAAGCCGTCTACGTATATTTTTATATAAAAATATCGTTTCGAAACTTGTCCGTTCTTACGGCTCTGCCTTTGTTGATGCAATTAAAACGGTGAGCCGGGGTTTGTTTTGTGCATTTTACATTATGAAAATGGAGTTGTGCATGCAGCACTCTCCTGATTAAAACTTGTAATGCCTGTATGATCATTTGATTTATGCATAGAGTACTGAAGCGGAAGTAGACCTCGCAGCACAGCAAGGGAATTAATTAATCGCTAATTTCTACGGATTTTCTCAGCGGGCATTAATTAGTTATTTTTGGAAATTGTCATATAATTGTCAATTAAAGAGATGTTGTATCGTATTCTGTTAGTTTGCTAATAATTTAGTGATTGGTCGCAATCAGAAAACCTTTTGTCGAGATATATATATTATTTTATGCTTATTTTAATTAAACGTATAATTCATCTGATAGTGTGGGCTATATTTGACTGAAAATTGTGCAGAATGATAGGAAATAGAATAGCTAAATACACTATTGAACAAAAGTAAAGTAGCTTATGATAAAATGAAATTTTGAACTATCTAAAATAGAATTAGCATCCGCGGAAATTATAAACGATTTTGGTTAAAGGATCATAGTAGGCTACTGTCACCGTGAAATGAGACTGTTATCAAATGTCAAACATGTTAGTAGATAATAATTTATTTAAACCGTGCCCTTTATTAGCGCGACAAAAGCAAAGCAACTTTTTTATTTTGTACAGACAAAAATAAATGGTGGATCTACGATAAAAGAAAGTTTAAAAATGAAATTTTGCGGGGTAATTAAGCTTATTCGATATTATTTTAACAGAAATAAATTTTCAAAAGGTAAACCAATCTGTATAGAGTTAAAACAAATGATGGCAAACAGTTTCTCTTGTCCAAATACAACGTGTCCAAAATAATTTCACGTTGCAAGAGGACATTTATGGAAACAATACTGAACTCAGGAAGTTAGGATAACAGTTTAACTTTTAAGATAGCTCCTTATTGTGTTCTTTGTTATTTTTGTTTACTATTTTCTATTCGACTTGTGTGGTCACTAATGTCTATATTATCACTTTTCTTATACATTAAAGTGTTTTTATAGTTCTTAATAAATTTGACAAGTTATACTGTACCTGAGTTTTAACCGTTTGGATGTTTTACCTTAAATAAATTAAAATAATACAATGTAGATGAAAATATTCATTAATTTTCATATTAGTTCCCTGCAACGAAAATAAGGAAATAACTAGTGGGACGACTCTAGTGGGATGGATCGAGAAATATAGTACTCATGAAACAATTCAAGTATATTAAATTATAGTAAAGTCCTACACAAACTTAATTCACTTATTATTTTTCATAATAAATAAACATTGATATGTGACAAAAATTCATACCGTGTGGCTTGAGTAGTACAGAAAGAGTCCTGTAATGGGATAGCGCAAAACATTGCCATGGAAATGGAGCATTAATCAAGTTGAGTGGTGTGTAAGCAATTTAATACCAGCACTTGGATGAAGGAGCCTTATGTATAAATAATATTAGAGGAATGATGGATGCGACAAGACAGTCGGCTTTGTAGGAAACAATTCAGTTAGATAAAAATTGAGTCGGTTAAAATATGTATTGTTTTAACGCGAACGCATTGGTATAACGCGCTATTGTGAATGGGACCAAATGAAATACCTAAGTTAAATGCGAAAGAAATCCGTTAATCAGAAAAATACATACCTGTATATATATATATATATATATATATATATATATATATATATATATATATATATATATATATATATATATATATATATATATATATATATATATATATATATATATATATATATATATATATATATATATATAAATTGGGAAGTGAAAAAATATAATCAATAAAATACAAGAGACTTTTAAGAATATTTATCATCAATCACAATCAATCATATTTGTAATTATAACAAAATAAAACAATGCCAGAAAAATAAGGTGACAACAAAAATACTAATGATTATACTAATTATCAAATATAAAATTAACATAAACTGTGTTTAGTAATAATATAAATGAACAACTATCATCAAAAGTAGGGTTCCAGATTAAAAGCCTCATAGCAAAAGTCCATTCATACTAGTATTGAATTAAAAAAAATATTGAAGTAAAAATATATTGTGTAATAGTAAAAATTATAAATAATAGTGACTCGGAATTGGTCAGCAGATAATTGTTGTGGAAGGAAGTTTGTTTTTGTTTTTTGAATGTTCTTCCATACGGATGTATAATAAACTAGAGAGAACGTATTTAGTACCCAAATAGGTAGATTCATCTAGAGGTTTTCTACAATAAAAGTTAAATAATACCATAGTAAAAGTTATTTTAATTGTCAAAGTTGTATACTAAAGTAATTACAAGTTAATTAAGTGACGTTATATTGTAAAGAAATTAGGAATATTAATAATAGTAGTGCGATATTAGTCGTCAGAGGATATCTAGGGTGTCCTAGATAGGCTTCATAGGCTGTTTTTCATCGTATCCGCGTAAGGATAAACTAAAAGTTCAACAACATAAACAAGTCAGAGTGAGTACAAGCACGTAGAATAAGATTTCTAAAAGTAGATTGCCGATAGAAAAAGGTAAACTATTGGAACTATTACAGTTTAAATCATAATAGACGCCAATGCAGATTTTATTTTATGTCTTTGTTAAGGATTTAAATATCCCGTTTAAATTTTTAGTAATCTAAGATATGATAGATGTCGTATGATAACATAGTTTCTTAATATTAAATCTTTCTCCATCATTTTAAAAATATCTCTTTATGAAAATAAACATATGTGCTAATTAATTGCGAAACCATATTCTTATTCCATTATACAATTTAAAGCAAGTTCAGAGTCAACATCTTTGTGATACATTTTTGCAACATAAATAAATTTCAAATTTTAAAGTGATAATATAGAAGCAGGATACTAGTCTATTTTGAAAATGAAATCATAACAATTGGCGCCCAACGTGGAGCATTTCAATATTAAAATTATTAAATTATAATTATCATATGATAATCATAATCATCATAATAATCAAACAAGCTTTTATTGAAAAGCTCTAAAAAGAAGAAAATAAACTTTAAATTAATTTAAACCCTTCAAATGATTTCCTTAGACAATTTATTATGATATAAAAGCTTGTTGCGAGATTTAATTGTAGATAAACAGAACATCGTTCACTGGAACAACATATGTAAAAAGAGGTAAATACTTCGGCATGGCAACAAGAAATTTACATTAAATAATCAAAATAATCAGTGAAATGTCGAAATAAATTATGTATATAGATAATTTAAAAAATTAGTAGCTATCATAATCAATATATGTGATATAAGTAAACTGCTGTTCAAAATTATCGCACCACGTTAATATTTGCTAAAATTTGAGGACTCATAACTTTTTTACTTTTAGTCCAATTTTGATAATTTTTTTAGAATACTGTAGATAAAACGAGTAATTTCAACTTGCATATCCAGTCTTTGGTTAACTGAGGACGGTTTAGGTATTATACAGGGCTAACTAAAAGGTTATGCTATACTTGTTATATAATCCTAATTTTAAAACACTCGGTGGAATAATTTCGTAACCAAATTCTTTAAAAATACCAATTTTTGTTAAGAACCATTCCTTTCCTACATTTTGTTTTTTGGTCCATGTCTTTAGATACTTTGGTTCATTTTTAAGAGCAAAATGAATTTGTCACCAACAGTTTACTGTTAATTTACTCTGCTGTTACAAGTGATATGTAAAAGTAGGCGGCATATGTCAACCAAAAAACCATGATTGGTTGTATGCAATCTCATTTTGACAAATTTTTAAAAACAATACGGTGTTGAGGAATATTCAGCAATTTAAAATAATGAATCGTGTGAGACATTTGACAGCATTGGAATGTTTAAGAGCGCAAACTTTGGTTGAAGAGGGTAGAAGTATGCGATATGTCTCTCGAATTCTGGGTGTTAACCATTCGACAATAAGTCGAATGTTATAACGTCACAGGGCAACTGGTTCTCACTCCAGGAGACTCAAAAAGGGCGACGAATGTTAGGGATGACCATTTTCTCCGCCAAAATGCTTCAAGAAATCGGACAGTAACAAGTTCGCAATTGAAGAGTGAACTTGAGATGGTTAGAAATGTTCAAGTTTCTGCTCTTACTGTAAGGAGAAGACTACGGGAGGCAGGTTTGATCAGTAGAAGGCCCATAGAAGAACTTACCAGGGCTCAGCAGGTAGCTCGCGTACGATTTGCACGAGCACATGAAAATTGGACTATCGATAACTGGAGGAAAGTCCTATTCTCCAATGAACAAGAATAAGCCTAAAATCTTGTGATGGGCGGCAACGTGTGTATAGAAGACAAGGGGAAAGGGAAACTGCCTTCAATTTCGTTCTAAACGAACCCTTTGGTCGTGGCTCCAAAATGTTTTGGGCGGGTATTTCTTTTGATGGCCGTACGGAGTTAGTCCCTATTCATGCAAGGGCAATGAATGCGGAATACTACGTAGAGAACATTTTCCAGGAGCATGTAATGCCCTATGCTCCGTTTATTGGTCCTGATTTCATATTCATGCAAGATAATGCAAGACCACATGTAGCAAGAATGTGTGTTGAGTACTTGAATGAAGTCCATATTGATGTTATGAACTGGCCAGCACGAAGCCCGGATTTAAATCCCATCGAACACCTATGGGACATCATTAAGAGAGCAGTGAGACGACGTCAACCAGCCCCAGATAACCTTCAACAGCTGGAACAGGTTACTCTTCATGAGTGGGATAATATTCCTCAACCCGTCATTCAAAACCTCATTAGAAGTATGCCACGGCGGATTCAGGCTGTAATCCGAGCTAGAGGTGGCAACACAACCTACTAGGGATCAGCTCACATAATTTTATTTCTTTGTTTTCCTTTGTTTTCTTGTTAATTAAAAAATGTTTCTTCTCACCCTGAAAGTTTTTGATTTCTGTATGGTGCGATAATTTTGAACCAATGCATCTAAAGACATGGACCAAAAAAACAAAATGTAGGAAAGGAATGGTTCTTAACAAAAATTGGTATTTTTAAAGAATTTGGTTACGAAATTATTCCACCGAGTGTTTTAAAATTAGGGTTATATAAAAACCTTTTAGTTAGTACTGTATAATACCTAAACCGTCCTCAGTTAACAAAAGACTGGATATGCAAGTTGAAATTAGTCGTTTTATCTACAGTATTCTAAAAAAATTATTAAAATTGGACTAAAAGTAAAAAAGTTATGAGACCTCAAATTTTAGCAAATATTTAACGTGGTGCGATAATTTTGAACAGCAGTTTATTAAACTAGTTGAATTTAAATATAATAATATGTGTTTAGCTTCGAGATTATAATTGATAAGACAATCAGGGAAGAGTTCATAAATTACATGTTTTAATATAGGAAAGAAAACAATATTTTTTAATTTAAGATGTGGGTATAATGTAATTATAAAATGTTGTGATACTATAATAGGAAAATATTCTCAAATTAAGAAATATACGTAATATGGTAAACTGCCTAAAAAGTGTTGAAAATATCGAAAATATCGAAAAACAAAATTCCAGTGTAATAAGTATTAATAGAATTATTATTTTTAATGATATTGTTGCGTCTTTACAACCTATGCACAAACTACTAGTTTTCGCTAATCAAATAATTTAAACACCCGAAAAATTAAAACAACAAGGAGCAATCTTAAAAGTTAATAATTCTAATACGCAGGTAAATCTTAATAAGTTAGGAAAAAAAGTTATATTAGCTTCCCATTCTTACTTTCAAGGCGACTTAATTGCATACAGTGTGGTAGAAATTCATTGCCGACTCTAGTTAACATTAAACCATCATGAGATGATTTTTGCATGTTGGTTTTTTCACGTATGATCCATAGTCTGATGTACAATATTATGATGAACATTATGATATTATTATGATGTACAATAATATACCTATTTCTTCTAGTTTTTAACCTATATACTGTTTTTTGTAATCAGCTAAAAGGAAAGTGTTTAGTAGTATTGAAGTGGTACTGTATTTGTTTTCGACTTACACTTTCGTAGTATATACGTATATATGCATTTGTATATTTTAAGCTTTCCCCTAAAATTCATACATAATACAATTAATATCCCCTTTTATTCATCTGGGTTTCACATTATGTTTTCCGTCTAATTAATTGTTTTTGAAAGAAAGTCAACCGTAGCATTACTTTATTTAATATGATATTTCCTTTGATGTTCCATCTATCTTGCTGTTTATTTGTAGAACTTCTACTCCCTTTGATATTCTCCGCATGGAATTAATTTTGATTCAATTTGTTTTTTCTCTATAAATATTACAAAAACTATGTTTTCCTGCCACCAGTACTGCAAGTACAACCTACAAAGGAAGACACTTCTTACGGGTAATTAAGTACAACAATTTAATATTGAATGAATTATAATTTTTTCTCGGTGGCTACTGATATACTAAATAGTATATTAGTATACTGCATTATCCTAATGCAGGACAATGCGCCGCCTCATAGAGCAATGTGTGTCACACGATACCTCGTAGAAGTTGGTATTAACAAAATAAACTGGCCAGCATGTTCGCCTGATCTGAACCCCATAGAGAATGTGTAGTACATGCTTGGTAAGCATGTCAGGTAACGCGAAGTAGCTCCGGCTACGGTAAGTGAGCTTCGTTTATCCCTTCAGGAGGAATAGGAAAATATCCCTCAAGGTGATATTCGTAACCTTACTGACAGGATGAACCGACGTATGCAGGCAGTTATAAGAGCTAGAGGTGGCAATTCAAAATAATAACCTAAATTTATTGTAAAAAGTACGTTAAGTTACAGTTGAAGTGGATTGTTTTAAAGTTTGATTTTGAAATTTTAATATTTTATGTTGCAATAATTGATTATTAAAACCAAACAATATGTTGCTGTATTATTGTTTTATTTTCATGAAGGAAAGGCATGGTTCTCCACAAAAATGTATGTGTGTGGTATTTTGCAGGAATTTGGTTACGAAATTATTATATGAAATTATTTACCTAAAAACTGTTGTGACAAATTGATTTTGCTCTGAAAAATTAATTAATACACATAAAGACATAAACTAAAAAACAAAATGTAGAAAAGGCATGGTTCTTCACAAAAATTGGTATTTTGCAAGAAATTGGTTATGAAATTATTTCACAGCGGGTTCTAAAATTAGGGTTCTACAACAACATTATAATTAACCCTGTATAATGACTAAAACGCAAGCATAAAACAAAACACTGGATATACAATTTGTAATTGATCATTTTTCTATAATTTGCTAAAAAAAATATAAAAATATAACTTAAAATAAAAAAGTTATGAGACATTTTACGAAATACTAATATGTTGTGTTTTTTTGCCCCTGAGTGTAGTTCAGTTCAAAATGTTAACATACTATTTAGCAGTGTGTTAGCAAATCTTATTCGTGCAAATAAGGCAATTCATTTACTCAAAAGCTTTCAGACCGTTCCTCAAATTACTTGGAAATATATTCAATACTCTGCTATAGAGTATAACTTCAATTTCATCCATTATTCCAATTATATTCAATATATGAAAAATATCTTATACTTTCTGAAACTTATGAGTTAGGGCGAAATATAACTTTGAGATATTTTAAGTGCTTGTGAATTCCTCAGTTCAATTAGCAACCTTTAAAGTAATCTGAGCAACGAAAGACTTTTAATGGATAGAAAATGTATAAGCGGAGTAAATCGCTTAGAAGCAACTGCTATTTCTTATAAATATATAAAAATTGTACTGCTTCTATTATAGATGCTACGAGCTACAATTGTTAATATATAATTGTTATATAAGTTTATTATTATTAATTGAGCTACAATTGTTAGTAGGTAAATATATTAATGAAGTGAATATATTCGATTTTATAACTCGGGAGAATCGGTGCATTAAATGAAACCGGCGCTGACTGGAAGCTCATGATACATCAAACAAATCCAAATTAAAATATAAAACGGGCCAAACCGCACGATGTGCATTAATACCAACTTATTATTTTAAAAAAACTGCATTTTTTTTGACAGATTTTCGAAGGCAGATAAAAATACTGTTTTTGGTCAAAATTATTGAATATTTGTGTAGGTATATTATAATATAAAGTGTATAGATGTATTTATATAAGTGCATTATTTAGTAAAAAATCTAAAGACCAAACGCGCCCCATAATGTAGTAACCATATCGAGTATGTATTAATGGCAAGTTTTAATGGAGGCGCATTCGCCATATTTTCGAATTTAGTATGAGCGGTAAATGTAAAAGTTTTATCTTATCTGATATTATTTTCCAACATTTGACTATATAGGTATTGTAAAACTAAAGCACTGAATCACTGCAACTAATATTAACTCCCAAATTATTAGTATCCTTCTCTAGCTAAATATACAGTTTGGTGAACGGATATTATGGCGTAATGTATCAATCAAGGTATCTTCATTTTCATCATCGATTGTTTCAGTCATATTGTTTCATTAGCCATAATTGGAGGTTCACAATTGTTCTATTAATAGCGCTTTATACCCAAATCAAAGAGAATTTGTGCATAATCATTAGACGAAAATATTCTAATTCTATAAAAAAAAATGGTTAGTTTAAGATAAAAATGTTCGGATAGGTCAATTTTATTTTTAGCGACGCACATTTTGAATAGAATCGTTAGTTTTATCTGCCACATTTGTAAAGCCTGTAACGTCATAGTATTTTTTATTAAATAGCGACATTTTTTTAAATATCCTGCTAGATTATGTCGTTGTGAACCCAAATACCCTGCACGTTTGTTGAAGTGGTTCACCTAAAAAAATGGTCCACTTTGATCAGTTGTAACTTTTGAACGGATTGATGTATCTTTGAAAGGTTTTTTTCGTCAGAAAGAGTATTCAACAGCGAGTGTGCATAATTGCATTCATTTGCAATTGATATTGATTTTGCAGCGTGATGTGTAAAGCTATGATTTTTCTCTCAATTTTTTTGATGTACGCGAGGTAAACGAGGCACCCTGTATATTTCATTGTAAGGACATCATATAGCCTCATATCTTAGTTATGCACAATTTTTTGAATTTTGATCATCTCACTGTCCTTTGAGGATATTGTGTAATTTTTTTCCACTTCATGTCCATTTGCGTGAAAAAATATAAGATTGCTTTGGAATTGACAGATGTCAATTGAATTGTTTGTAACAATGCCGCATCTACAAGGTGCAATTCTTGAGAGAATCATTGGAATAATATTTAATATTGCATGCGTCAATCGCGCTTGGATAGAATACCAAAATAATAACTCCCCGTCTAAAAAAATCTAACAATGTCAGAAAAACGTAACAAAATTGACACTTACCCGAGCGTTTTTGTCACAAACTAACGTGTAATTTTTTATCGAATTAGTTCCTTTTTACTCCCCTATGCAATATTGTTTATTTATTCAAGAATTATTGTTATCAATATGCTTGTAGATATACGAGTTTTATTTCTATTACCTATTTAAATCTGTTTAGTAAACCTGTTTAATTACAAATTATATTGATTACATAATAGCTATTTATGTATCCAGTTGGGAAAAGTACTATTTTGTATAATGAGCAGATTATCGATTATCAATCCCACAAGGATCGATATTGGGCCCTCTCATGTTTATTTTATACACAGCTGAGTTTCAAAATGCTCTCAAGACTTGCAAATCACATTGTTATGCTGAAAATACTCAGCTGTATTATTCATTTAAAGAAGATGACATTGAAAATGCTTGTAACCGAGTTAATCGAGATTTATCATTACTCATTGAGTTATGAAATGATTTTTGTTTATCAATAAATTCATCGAAATCCAAAGTAATGATATTTGGTAGGAAACAAGTAAGAGAAAGGTGCGTGGAGAACGAGTCGATATTAACATAAAAAACGCACCACCTTGAAGTAACAAACGTATCAAAAAATCTAGGTCTATATTTAGACTCAAAATTAAAATTTACAGAACATATTAACCATATTATTAAGAAATCTTTTGCTAATCTAAAATTAATTTATGCAAGTAAGGATATGTTAACAGAAAACAAAAAGGTTGTTATGTGAAGCTCTTGCGTTGTCGCATATAAATTATGCCTCAATTGTATATTACCCTTTCCTACGTCAAGTCGATTCCCAGCGATTACAACGGTTACAAAATAGTTGTATTAGACTAATTTGTGGAACTAGAAAACACAAATCTGTGTCCTCGAGTCTGAGGGAAACTGGTTGGCTTAATATCAAAACTAGAAACTTTTTCCGCAGCTGTTGCTTTTTTCACAAAATGCTATTAACTAAGTCACCCCCTTACTTCTACAATAAACTACCTTCTACAACTAAATCTACCTACAGAACTGATGTGCATAACATTAATAAAAGACACAAATCAACGCTTACCATCCCAAAGCACAAGACTAGCGAATTTCGTTCTGGATTCTCATATCGCATATCTTTTCTTTACAGCTCCATTTCTGATGATCTCAAGATACTGCCATACACAAGTTTTAAGATACGCCTTAAAAAAATGCTTTTTACAAAACATAATACGTAATATATAATTTTAGTTAAAGTTTTATCATATAGGTTGTTGCTTCGTTTAAAATGATTAAATTAACTAATTGTTTATTTGCTCTTTTTCTGGGTTGAGTGGAAGAACAGATAACTTTGAAGTTTCTTTGAACTCTGCCCTTTATACCCCAATTATATATAATTATAATAAATTAAATCACTTATGTAATTTGGGTTATAATAAAAACGATTATTATTATTACTGCGGAACGACTGCTAGTGAGTACTAAAGTAAAAATTTGTGAAACGTAATACGTTTCCTAACGTCAAAGGGTTTTGAAAAATGTCACTTTACATGTCAAAATTAGAAAAAATTTTGCATTCCCTGCATATTCCAGATGGAGATATAATCGAGCCACTGATGTATCTAAATATATAATTATATATTAATGTACTTGCTAGCATTTCCCCATTTGGAAATCAACCTGAGAATGTCTGTCCGTGAAAGTTTAAAAGAAACTGATTTAAATCCCGCAAGAATTAGCCATTACGGCAAATTCTTAAAACCCTCATTACCTACTGAATTCATGAAACGAAAACATTTAAAGCTCCAGGCCGACAGACGGGGCCGCATAAACGGACTTATAAAATATGTTTTCCAACAAAGCGGGTTATTGAAAAAACATATTTTACGCTTCAATGACCACCAAACTCTATTTAATTATTTGCGTACATAGGAGAAGATTTACCTTTGACTTTACCTTTTCAACGTTGTAAAATATAGCGTGATTAAAATTGCAAATATCTTCGTTCTGGTGCGTTTTAAAAATAGATCTTGAAAGAGCGATACGTCCTACTATAGTATGACCATCCTACTTTCGAACCACTCCTTATTGAGACTGAAACTTCATAAACTATGAACTTGAAAATTAAGCCATTTTGTGTTGTGCGCCATGATAAGTCATTAGGGATATATTAGGGGATAGGGAAAATCTTAGTCACCCTTTATAGTAATAACAGAGATACCTAAAACACCTTTCGAAAGAATAAGCTTACATATTCGAAACACCTACAAAAACTTAAAACGCATTACCAATCAAAGACGACCTCATAAAATTTACACAAGCTTATATGATCATTCCACAAAACACAGTTTAAAGATTAAAATTAGAACAATCATTTTTTTTTACCAAATTAAAATTATTATATTTCAAGTAAATATTAAGTATTTACCTATTTTAATTCATTTTAATCTTGTTAATACGCTAACATAATATATTAATATTTACCAGGATCGGATGATAAAAGAAAAAAAGATCAGTGTATGGTTCATAACATTCTTAAGAGTAGATGTAAACAAAGGAAATGTAATTTATTTAATTTATGAATTGCACTCACATAAATATAGGAATAGAATTATTTTTATTTCCGATTAAAGAATTAATCTTTCGCGTGTTTATGTTTGAAAATGAAAGCATTTACGGTATCTAATTCAAACTTGAATAAATTTGACAGACAATATTCGAAATCCTGCTTATGGAATACTCCTGAAATCGATAATACCGGGGCAAAATGAAGGGTTTCCTTTCCACCCTCGTTTTAGGGAATCTCTTCTGCTTGGCTGATTTGTTCGGTTTTCGATGTCTCCTTTTAAGACGGAAAATTATCAGTAAAACCTCATAAATAATCAGTTGTCGAACCCATGTCATCTCAGCGTTGTACAACTTTCGTCTTCTGAAAATCATCGAGGCAATTTATAATGTTAAACAAAGTCGTGGAGTCGGAGATTTGTCAAACGAACTTGTAGGAAATATAAAAGATCAATCACCTAAACACCTACTTCATATAACTTAGTTTTTAGAGACGGTACAAATGTTACAGAAAGGAAGTAGAGGATTAATATTACCTAGTCTATATTAGATTAGTAACAGAACTAACTTTCTTTTTGTTGTGCGAGCCGTTGAAAGTAAACGATAAATATTTGTTGTTATTTTAACATCATGTAATCCTGGCTTTTGACGGTACAGAGTTATTAGTTTCCTGTCATTAGGACGAAAGATATCTCCAGTTATCCGTGAAATAAAAAATAAACGCTTTGGACTTAAGCAATCCTATATGCATTGATAATATGGCACTTGTCCAACTTACCTTAAAGAGTATATTCTCAGGTATGGATGTTTGGTAATCAAAACTATAAATTAAACTATAAAGCAAATAACAGAACCATACCAACTAGTCAACCGTTTGCTCAAAAATATAAAGAGTATAACATTTGACATGGAATTGTAAGAAAATTGTACACGCAGTTTTCATAGACTTGAAAGAATAAGAAATCAATACAGCCTGTTTTTATTATCTAAAAAAAGAGTCTTCAAAACTGTACACTCACTTTTTGTTGAGATGCAAAAAAGTGTCAAAAACTGAATAAAAATTGATTATATTTATTTACCTCACTAAAAAATAAGCGTGTCTATGACATATTATGCGTTTTCTTCGCCGACATGACTTCAACTATGACCAATCTTTTCGGGGGACCAATCTTTGAATATGGGGATTTTAGAAAGTTGTTTCTAAAAAAATTTTTCTTTTCTTTATCTAAATGTTGTTATTTTTTTTCAAATTCGATTAGTGTCAGTCTGACGTAAGATTTAATCAAAACCAATCAACTGTCTGAGCTGTGAGCCTCCATTTAAATCCCATTTTTTCAGACGCTTCCATAAAGTAGTAGCTCTGCTTAATAATACTTAATGATCCTTGCGTATTATTTAGTAATTAACTCATTAAAATACATACCATTTATAAATCTTCAAAGGGTATGGTAAAAAAGAAGGGCATCTGCACCTGTTTAATTACGTAATAATCGTAGATTTAATTGATTGAATTTGACCAACATTTTCTACATAAGATTCTGGAGAATTCAGTTTCCAGTTTCTTTTTGGAAGATCATGAAAATGACGAACCAGTTTTTTCCACAACAACTTGTTCCTCAAAAACTTTTCTAAAACTTTACAGTCGTATGTCCGTAGATTTTAATAATCGCTGCTTAAAGTGTAATAGAGAGACCAGCACTTGCCTCGTTTTACATAAAATCCAAAACATTAGCTGGCAATTACGTCTTTTGTTTAGCTATGAATTATTTGTCCATTACCAATAAATGACATTTTGAGAGACATTTTATGCAATGCAGTCCTGAAATAAAGATTGAATAACAAATAAAGTAACATAACCTTAAAAAATTACCTTTATATGGATTAAATTCCTGTTATTTAACGAAAACTACTTAAAAACGTCATTGCGAGGCTAGTGACGTATTTGGTTAGATTTAAGTCATTCGATTTTACGAATTATTTGTACCTGAAGCGCCACTGTGCTTCAGGTACAAGGAAAAGTTTAGATAATTTTTCTTAGTATTACAGGCTCTATTATGTTTTTATTTTTTTTGAATGAAGTTGCAGTTACAGTTTTGATTACCAGATACTCTGTATCACATGAAATAAAGAACTGTCAGAAACATATTTCTACAATTTCTAATGTGGATTTTTTTATATTACATCATCATCTGGACTTATAACATCTTCTTCATATTCCTTGCAGCCTCATCATGAAGAAGTTATCTATAATAGGCGTGCGATTCCTCAGGAACCCATTGCAGAAGTTCTTGCACGTTACAGTATTTTTTACAAACTAACATCTGGAGTTGATATAGAGAGTCTACGGTATCTTCTAAACTCAAGTTGTTTGAAACCCTCGTCAAAACTGGTTTTGTAGTAAAGAATAATTAAACCATGAATTCTTACCTGTAGGCGTTGAGTTGGAATCCTTGAAATTTCCCAAACGCATTTCATGTACAATAAGAGGTGTGTGGACTTTCCACAGCTTCTTATAAATTAAGCCCAATCCTGACGATTTGCTATTTCTAAAGTGTTTAACTTTTTGCGTTTTCGTTCTATTATGGAGTGGACCGAATCCAAGAACTGAATCTACTTCCATATGAGTATGACCTATCTTTCAAAGTTTGTTGTTGATCACCTCCAAGTATGGGAATCGTTGCATTATGTAACTGTAAGCTATAATCATATTACGGTTTTGGCCTGTGCCATTGTTACTCCAAACATTTAGTTCTTCAACTTGAGAATTTGTATCAGAATTAATGTTCATATACTTTTCAATGAATTACAGGATACATGATGATATCTCATTGGCACCCATTCCACCCAAAACCTCATTCCACAGAAAGCAAAATGAATTGTTGTTTGGGTCATGATTGGTCAAATTCAACGTCCACAATTTCCTTAAATAAAAAGTCTTACAGTTAGTTAAAGAGTGTATGGGTAAATAAATACTTCTGTAAGTCGATCATTATTGTTACAACTTTCCCATAAGATTCCTAGCTTGTTTTTGTCACATTTTTTTCATGATAACGTTTACTCGCTTCTTTTTGATGCTCTTCCTTTTATGTTCTTTGGTTCAGTTTCTAGCAAATTATCTTTTATCGCAGTCATCGCATGTGTCATTTCCAGGAGGATGAAAGGACAATTTAAACTCCTCATAAAATACTTTGGTGTAAAACCATGCCTTGGAAATACTGCTTTTAGAAAAATATAATAGCTTATGAAGTAGTAGGAATTGGACATGCTATTACACTGACTGATCTAAAAAATCATACTAGATTATGTTGGACTTGAGCTCGGATGCCTCTCTCTACAATTGAATATATGCTAATATGTAAAAATCTATCTTTAAAACTATATACACTCAGTTCCGAAAAAAGTGACGCACCTAATTCTGGTGCACCTTTGAAACTTTAAGTCATCTGTAAACAATACATTCGACCATTCATGAATATTCCATTGTCCATAATTTTCCACGAAATTTCTTCGAGCCGCACTATGTACAGGCAATAATTTAGGACCTCTTGCAGGCCTCTCAGCTTTTAAATTAACTTCTAACAGACGTCTACATACCGTCGGCTTACTTACTGCAACACCACGAATTTGGCGAAGATCTTGCTGAACATTTACCGCAGTATTTGATCGATTTCGTAAAATCCGTAATCTCAAGAAGCGGTCATCTCTTGAAGAAGTTTTTCGAGGGCAACCAGAACCCACCCTCCGATCGCTCTACGAGCAGTCGCTTCATGAACTCCCACTGCACGAGCGGCGTAACGTTTACTACGTCCATCGTTTACTAATGCAACTAATCTTGCTACTTGATCAGAGTTTATTTGAGGCATTTTACGTAAGTCTCTAAAACTTTTTTACTGACACTTAATCACACAACAATAGAGTGAAATAGTGAGTAGTTGCTATGACAACGGTAACTGTTTTTTCATAGACAATGTGATCCTACAATAAATTTAATTATTTATTTAATTTATGTGTGGGATAAACGAAAGGTTTCGGTAAAAAAGCTGTAATTTGGACAATTTTAGAGATAGATCAGTGAATGAAAAAACAGAATGCTCGTAAGGGCAACAGATAATTTCAACACCAACACCAACAACAATATTAGCCACCACTGATACTGCTCCGTCTCAGGTATTCCCTGAATAACCAGTAAATGGTTCCCAAAAAACCCAAAATCAGAAGGTGCTTCGACTTCAAAATCAGAGGATAACACTAGTCTAGACGATAGATACATCGATAGTTTACTTCGAGGAGGGTATGTGAAATCTTAGTAGAGTCAAAATTAATGGTAGTGAGACGGAAGATCTATTAAATTTTCCAAATCTGTTGCGACAATCCTTTGCTGACATCTCTGATGTATCCCCAGATGTTTTTCCCCAAGAAATGTTGTATCCCCAAAGAAGCGCCTTTCATATAGCGTTACTATTTTCGATACCATTACTTGATTAACACGCAGGGTGAGTTAAAAACTAAGAAAAAAACATGGTTCGAGGTTTTCCGCTACCATCTAGGAGACTTTGAAGAAGAAAAAGCTACTATGACTGGAGTTAAGCTACTATGACTCTGAGGTACAGAATATTTATTGTGTTATATGGACCAAACAGTTAATTTATAGCAAAATTTTAGAGCATTTTTGTGAAAAGCGTCCATTGTAATAATTAGTTAATAGTAAGCTCGCAACCTCGGGAAAGCATATAATAACTAAGATACCCGCCATATACCTATTACAGAAAAATATGGTAATTGTGTAGGTATGTTTATTTTTCAAATAACCTAATAGATATTTCAAAAATATTGGGAGGCTGAATACAGATACCAGTCATAAAATGTCGACACGTAAACCAATATAAACAGCATTTTTAGAACCTAGAGCTTTATGGGACTTTCGACGTGCTGTTAGATGCGTTCGCCGGTTTCATAATAGCATACATAGGGGCCGATTCGAGATAGCACACGCCACACGGTTACAACTGTCGCCGGTTCACTATTGTTTCACCATCTGCCTTGATTGCACGGAGAATGGAAATGCCGACTAATCGTTTCCTTCTGCAAACTATGAGTATTCTCTTGTTTACCTCCTTTATGACGCCTGCAATATTAAAGGAGTAATTATTTTATTATTGTTTCAATAAAAGCTTCGTTTAACTTATGATGATGTACGCTGGATGACTTAGGGTCTGGTAATGGTGCTGGTCCATCCCCAGCACCCCATCCCCATCTTGTTTTAACGTTCGGTAAATGGTTAAGTATGTAACGCACATTCGACTAAATGAGATTTTGGGCCTTATTCCCACATACTATACACAAGTAATTTGGGAAGAGTGGCTGAGAGAAATAAAAACGGTGGAAAGGGATCCCGAAATAGGCACACGACGCTCGTCCAGCCACTTTTTTCCTTAAATGACCTAAATTACCGCTGCAGCAAGAACTCGATTGATGTTAACGGGATTTCGTCCATTATATAGGTTCAATTTGTCCATAAAACTGTTACTGTAACTGGACAATATAAAAATTGCGTGTCATGAGAAAACAAAATCAATATCTAACGGTAACTGACGTCTAACTAAAGAAAAGCTCGAAACTGTATATAAATTAATTAAATAGTCGATTAGTTAAAGGTTAAATATAAAAGATATAAAAACCAGCCAACGATAATTATGTATTGAACTCCAATAGTACAGTAAAAGTAGACCTTCATAGGTGGTGTTCACAAATTTGTCCCGGCAAGCTAATTTTTTCAGAGTTCAGGGTCATAAGAGTGTCTCCCAAGTATCCAACGAAAAAGTAACACTCCACACCCCTTGTAGGGTGTTGCAATTGGGGTGGTTTCCGGAGCTATGCGAACAACACCAACGAGGGCAATGGAGATAAAGCTTCAGTTCTTTTACTGAAGCTTTGACTACCATGACTCGCCTCAAATCCGTTGGCATACTACCAAACGCAAGCTGTGGCCAAACCAGAAGCCGCCTGTGGACTGAGGCTGTCAACACGATACCCATTTTACAGGCATGTGCAGATGGTATTCTGCCTCAGCTGGTCTTTGATAAACCTTACACTATACAAATTACTGTTGAAGATGAGACTGGCGTTGAAGGTGTAAACTATGTCTTAACAGACGGATCAAAGAAAAAGGAAGGAGCAAGCTGTGGTATATATTCCAGAAATCTGCGACTTCGATGGAACTGGACTATGGATAAAAATGCGAGTGTAATGTATAACCATAGCCGCACAAGAGATTACTCGCAGAGAAATAACGAGCAAGATAATCAGAATCTGCACAGATAATAGACAATCACTACTGGCCCTGAAAAACTATAAAATAATCAAAGGGTCAATATGGGAATGTCACAGATGAAGACAGCCAGCCTGAGAATCCTTGGGCCTGGTCCTTCAGGTACACTACCAATTGCAGCGAAACTCCAAGTCACAAAGGAAAACACCCATAAGAAATTTAAGACGTTGTGGGATGAAACAAGCAGCTGTCAGCTGGCCAGAAATCCCTTGAGATATCCCAGCGAAGAGACGGCGAGGAATTATCTGGCAATGTCTAGGGAAAACTACGAGTTGTTACAGGAATCCTAACCGGACACTGCCGGGTAAGGAAGCACCTCTATAACATGAGACAAAGTGAGACACCCATCTGCAGAGGATGTGAACAAGAAGATGAAACGGTCGAGCATGTACTATGCTCGAGCATGTTCTATGGCCAATTTGAGGGAAATGCCCCTAGGCAGCCTTTTGTACAACATTAGGCTGGTCGATGCCCTAGGGAGACATTTCCCTCACAGAGGAAGCACAAGGGGCCCAATGGGGCCTAAGTGCAGCGGTTCTCAATTTCCAGATTCTAGATTCCAGATAAGTTCAGGACACGATTGGTTACATTTTGGTCGCTATATATTACATAAATTCAGTTAAAAAACTAACACCAAATTAGAAGTAAGATTGTAAGTACATAATATTAGTTTTTAATAGTTAGTATGATATTAATGATTTATTCAATATATTCATAAATATAATTATAGATTTTTGCTGCAATTGTTAGACTGTTATTGGATACGTCTTATTGGACTTTTAATTTGGAATCTGGGTCAATATAAATTAGAATGATATTAAGTTAAACCGTTTTTAGTATCTCCTGGAAAATTATGCTTCTATGGATTGCAGCCTTTTGGAAATAAGGTATCGATAAATGTATTGTGAAAAAATAAAATTTATATTAAAAGGCGTCAGAGATACTCCGTTAGTCACCTGGGGAACGGGTAATAAGGTATTATTTGATAAATTCTTAATAATATCGGGAGAAGCATTACGCCGCGCCGTGAGAAATTGAATTCGGCATATAAGAAAAGAAATAGAAGTGGACAAGTTGCACGCATGTCGTGTAGAACGCGATGTTGTCAAGTGATAGCGAAGCGGGAGGCCATGACGAAGGTATAACTGCCGTGAAATGCTGGTTGGCCATTCATATTTAATGTGGCTTGCCCCTCAAGTCATGGAATGAATATTTTAGTAGCAGTAGCAAGAAATGGGTCTCTCCTGACAGACTTTATATTATAGTAGGTTTCTATTTCGAACGAATTTTCGTTATATCTCCCCGTTTAAGCAGGCATCCTACTTGTATATAACTGAATTCGAAAAGTCCTCTTAATATTTAACCAACACATGTTTCGAAGAATTGATAATAAAATGAAGTCGAGTTGTAAGGACGATACGTGTTTGTCAAAGTTACAGAGTAAGTTACTGCGTTTCTTCGCTAGGGTAGAAAGCATATTTCTATAAAACGCGATTGTACCCGACATGCTAGAATATACTATACTAATTTGAAGTTTTACATACATGGCAGGATAAGAATATATTTTGTACATAGTATCTCAGATAAAGTTAAGACAAGACAGCTGAAATGAACGAAACAATTCAAGTTCCAAGAACCCCTATAGAGGTCGATTTTTGTTCAAAGAGAACTAATTATGTGGATACACCTCATTTCGTAATAGGCAACATCCACGGTAGAATAGTATATTGATTTCCTTTATATTTCATGTTTGAAGTATGCGTTTCTAAATATTCTGAACACATTGATTGAAGCTTTGAATATTGAAATACCTTCAAGCCTCAAATTCAGTGTTTAGCACTAAATACCATATAAAGATTCTGGTGAGAGTCTGCTGAAAGTCAGTTCATAATCCAATATTCCTTTTTTTAATTTAATTTTCATGGCATTTTTATTTTTTTGTCACAAAATTGGAGTTAGAACTTGCCCGTTTAAAGGTGACGTTGAAGATTTTGCAAATGGTTGCAAAGCCGTTCCATATGGTTCCATAGCCGTTAAGTATTCTTTTATTCTCAAGAAATGTTGGGTATTCGGTTTTTTTCAGAAATTTTTGAAAACTTAAAAAAACGTTAAATGGTGACAGTAATAGTTCGTACAGGTGAAGAAAGGGACACCACAATGCTTTTACGTTTGAATTTCACTTCCTGAAAGTTCTGGCCAACCATCTTTAGCATCGATTCTCTCCCAATATCTAGAGCCATGTGGCTGTTGACACTAGATTCTCCAACCAGGCCACTGCTGATGGACATAATGAAATCTGTTGTAAGGGATCGAGGGTACTGTGCAAACCATCTACAGAGTTTTTCAATATCTGATTCATCTCTGGTGACACGAGATGGTCGATAGAGATAGAATTATCTTGAACAAAGTTCTAGAGAGCCCTGAGTGAATCTTGGTTATTCAGTCATTTAGTAATTAATGTCAATTAACTAGAAGAGAGCTAGAAGACAACTAGAAGAAAAGAAAGGCATAAAGATCACACTGTCTCTTAAGGTATAATTTCTATTACTGGCCTTGTCATAACATAATTAATCTGGTTTTTATTTAGTTATAAAAGCTACAAAAAGAAATTTAGGAAAAGGAAAGTCTCCAATCACCTCTCTCTTAGAAGGATCATTTTTTTTCAAATTATCAACAAAAGGAGAGTCAATTACCGTTCTTTTAATTAGAAGGATACTAATCGAACTTAGGCATGAAAATTGGCTTTATAGTTCAACACCATAACATATAATATTTTAAATGTTCTGTTGTATTATATCTATTTAATAATAATAGTAATAATAAATAGAGTATGCCAATAATAGTAAATTAAATTCTAAGTTTATATAAGACGACAAAAATTAAAACTTTACCAGTTTATTTATTCTTAATCTAATATTACGTGACGATGATGTTGACATGTTTTCATTATCAGAGATAATTGTGAACGACGCACTAGAAGAGATCCCGGAAGATCCTGGAATTTCCCACAGGCTTTAAAACCGTTTTGGATTACCTCTTTTGTTATTTTTCCCAAAGCTTTTTCCAATATTGGTCCAAAATTTCCTTTTCGTAATTTACTACCATGGTTTTCAATATGCCTATCCCTAACAGCATTTTTCCCAAATATCTTTCATTCTTGAACACTACCATCGGAGGTTAAAAATCTCCTGCGGCATTGGCGGTTATTAAAACAGTGAGGTTTTCCTTGTCATTATTTGTGCCTGCATTGTAAACGCTTTTGTCTCCCTTCTTGGCCAACACTTGATCTGCTTTTGGCTATAAAAAGAAGGCACTTTCGTCGCAGTTCAAAAATCTATGAATGGATTCTCTCTATTGCTGTTTTTGAAAATAAGTTGTACACTATCAAGAAGCTGTAATTTAGTAACAGGAT
Source organism: Tetropium fuscum (assembly GCA_964058915.1). Classification (NCBI taxonomy): domain Eukaryota; kingdom Metazoa; phylum Arthropoda; class Insecta; order Coleoptera; family Cerambycidae; genus Tetropium; species Tetropium fuscum. The sequence continues at coordinate 224,304 of CAXKVY010000875.1, forward strand.
GATGGACTTTAGCTTGAGATAAAATCCAGTTTTCTAGGAGCGACTCTTCATTTGTAGTTAAAATTGTGATTGGACCCATTCGGCATTCTACAGGCAATTTTCCTGACGATTTGTACAATAGGGTCACTCTATGAACAGAATGGGTTCGTGCAGCTGTAGCTACTAGCATTCCTTTATGTACAGCTGAAACCGCGTCCTTCATTTTGCCGTTGTGTGTAATTCTTTTTGGGGGCCATGTCTGCAAACAAAAATGTATCAGTTATTGACAACTCTTGATTCAATAATAATTGACACCCCTGTCAATTACTGGGTCCAGCTATTTGTTTGAACTAAAAATTTGGAATCACTGTCACTGGCAATATTGGATAAATATATTTTCATGAACCAATGTCAAACAATGGAACTTTCTGATTTTACTTGACCCAGTTATTGACATCCGAAAGTATTCTGGTTATAATTTTATTTCATCCTAAACGACCACGCAAATATAGTTCGATACCTTCAACTTTACACCACTAAATAGCTACAGCTTTTAAATACTCCTCCCCAAAAGTTAACAATATATTTATTGTCTTAGTCACATTACCAATTTACGTTAGTAACCGGCACCACAAAACACTCCACCATTTTGGACTCGTTTCAACGCATGTTCTGATCACGTGACTAATGACAAAAATTTTTGCAGGGTTGTCAGATGTAAAAAAGATTATTGTTGTTAACTGGGATCAACTGTTTGTTCAAGAGTATCTATGTTGTTGGGGTATCTACATGTTCATAATTTGAGAGTAAATCTACTTCCATATTGGGACAGTGCAGCTGCTGGGTGGGGAGGCGGTGAACGATTATACGAGCCCAGTGGCTAACTCTTTAACTTTAATAATCACGTCTTATATGTAATATCATTATCGAAACATGGGAGCTCACAAATGTTGTTTTATTCGTTGTAAAAATACATTAAAAAGTAGCCAATATAGTATAAATAGTAAGTATATAGTACAAATAAAATAAATACATTTCGCTATTGGATTATATATGGTTACTATGGCACCATTATGACATATAATACCATTATGTGCGAATCGTGTGCTTCGATTCCTGTCCAGTCCAACATTTGCAATCCATAATAATGAACACTGCGTTATACTAACTGATTTTAGCCTACAATTTGGTACGTACAAATAATTGTAATTAGAATAAAAAATTTAAAAAATGTAATTAAATAAAATTATTCGTATTATTCTCAATTAAATGATTTTGCTGAGGATTCCTGCGTTAATATCTTACTTGGTACATAACATGATACATAAAAATGTGTAGAGATCCAATTTGCAAAATAAATATTTGCAGCCCTCAGCATACCAATATTGTTTGGTTGTTAAGTGTGCTAGCTTATATCGATAAATTCTTATAAGCCCTTTTAAACAAGAAAATGCTCTTTCAATGCGGACGATACAAGAATTGCCCCAGCAAATTTACACAGTTTATGTTCCCATAGTAAAACAAATGATTGAATTACAAGTAATTGGTATACGCGGTATGGAATATGGAATTATCTAAGAATAACTATCATTCTAATTTATCCAACGCCTTTCACAAATTATTTATACATGTGGCTTGAGATCTACCCGCTTCAAAGTGGGAAATGATTATTAAGTAGTAGTTAAATATATTGCGTAATAGTATCAGTATATATAGCTGAAGCCCGTTTGTCGAGGGGTAACCCAAATCCGGCGTCATGTTCGACAAAAGCCAACATGCCCAATAAAGGAAGAAGTGGATATATAAAGAAGGCAGACAAGTATTACAAAGGCTGGATATTTGTTTACTCGGGACGCTCGCATTTGGAGACAGGTCTCATGTAATACACGGGTCCCTTTTCATCGTCATTTCTAAAGCTTTCGCTGTATACCCAAGCGGAGAAGTGCACTTGCGCCATCTTCAAAGCGAACGTGAAAGCGATGACATGCTGAATGCAGGCTCATATGCTTCATTATTTAAATTGCTCATCTCTGGCAATCAGATCTTTCTCCGTCACGATTTATCACAGCGCTTACATGGAATTTTGTAGGTCAGCCGAAGGTTTTAATTCACCGATCGCTTGTAAGATAGTTGAGGCCGTCATTTTTAAAGATGTAGGAAATATTGACTTACAAATACTGGAAATTGTAAGTGGACAAATTGTATAAGGTACATAACACAGCCTTCTCTGTCACAGTGGGTGCATATAATCTGGACTGTTCCTTACAGATTACTGTATCTGTGAGATGATTTGGTCATGTCAGCACAAATTTGCAAGTGCATAATTCATAATGATATACAAATAATTCACTAGGCTACAAATTATTCCCTCTCACGAAGAAAAATATCTTCATATAGATTTGGTGTCAAATGGGCTTTATCTGGATAGGTAACTGGTCTTTTTAAAATTCCTTTAAGGATTTTACCGATATTACTCTTACTTTACGATCGGAATTTACTATGTCTGTCCTCTCAGGGTTTATCTATCATCTATCTTTTTTTTGGTTTAGTTTGAGTACTGAGGGTCGCTGACGCTAGGTCTGTGTCAGAGGTTCCAGATCATTTGGATTAACAGAAACTTTCGTTTTGTTTTCTTGGTATCGCATACAAAGGATCGAAGTAGTCTATTCCAGTAAACATCAGCCACCATTGATTTTTACTGACATTGTTTTTATTTGACACCAAACATCCAACGCAACGGTCAAATGAAACACTAGTAGCTTTCTTGACTTTACACCACTGACATTTATATTAATATATTTTATTTGCAGACCTCATATTTATGACACAAAATTATTGGCGGCCTTTTGCTACAATCAAGGCTGCACATAGAGGCTTTGAACTACTGTAAAAGGTTGGCATAGTTGTATAATAGATATGAGATCTGGTACTCATGGTACTCGTACTGTTGCAGAAACAGTTAGGTTTTCATTATTCATGTGATTTGACAGTAATATGCTGAATGGTCTTTGTGAAAGTTAGAGACAAGGTCAATTATTCCTGTTAATATCAATAAATCGTGTCATTTAAGGGAAGCATTTTCAGAGAACATCTCTTCCTGCCATCTGTATATACACATGTACGTAATTACCTATATAGTAAGTAGAAAATCAAATTTTTTTAAAATGTTTCTATTTTTGTTTGAACTTTTTTTGAATCAATTGCTTTTTCTTGGAGCCTTTTCAGAAGCAATGCATCTTCCATATGTAGACTGTTCTCTTCAGCCCACCTGATGATCAATGAGAATGCATTGACAGCATGTTCATGTGTCACTTTCTTTACACTTTCTTTACAGTTAAATCATCGTCTGACTCACAAAACTTTTCTACATTTTCAAGATTGGTCTTCAATGCATCTTGGATAAGCTCCTCTTCAGTTAAATCAATGACAAACTCTTTCTCTCCCACGGCCCGTGCAGTAATGTTCTCACTTGTCAAATTATTTTCTGGAACAATGGCTGTTAAGGATTCGGTGATGTTTTTCAAATCTTTCTGACTTATTAGACGTAGACGGAGCTTTGAAAGTGGAATATTTTCGTCATCTGATCCTTCCAGCTCCATAACCTCAGGCCACAATCGTGTCCAACTTCTTCTAATATTTCTGGAAGTTATGGCCCTCCAAGATTGTTCAAGATTGGTCACCGCGTCTTTTAAATTAAACTGCTTCAAAATGGCTGGAATTTCTTCACCCTCATGTAAAATTATATGATTGGGAAGACGTTTCCTGTGCGACACCTTTATGTTTTCAATTAAGTTCTGATCCATTGGCTGCAAAACAGCAGTACAGTTCGGCGGCAAAAACATAATCCTAAAGTTTGGATCCATATTTATTTCTTCCAAAGGCGGATGCGATGGTGCATTGGCTACCAACAACAGAGCTTTATGGGGCCTGTTAACCCTTGTTAAAAACTTTTTAACCTCAGGTATGAAACATTTTTTGAACCAGTCCATAAATCCAGTGGTCTCATTATCCATCCTTTAGTAGATCCTTTATATACGACAGGACTAACAGTGGTAATTTATGTGATTCCGCCGCGTTGCAGCACGGCATAAATGTTAAGCGGTGTTTGGAAATTTTTCGACCTGGCGCTGATTTTTCATTTTGATGAACCCAAGTGGTATCAGGTAGAGTTCTCCAAAAAAATGCCGACTCATCGGCATTATACACTTGTTCGTTGCTTAATTCCATCTCTTCAACAACAGATCGAAATTTTTCCTGAAACGGGATTACAGCAGTAACATCACTTACAAGTTTTTCCCGACACACTTTCAAGAAACGATTTCGTGTCTTAGTTTGAATTTATCTAACCATCCTGAACTTAGCAAATTTAGCAATTCATTACATAGATAAAAAAGCAAATAGATAAATAATATGGAGGATACACTTACCAGTTGTATATCTGGTCATATATACGGAAACGAACCACTTAGAAGTTTCTTACAAGTTCTTTCACCTTCATTGAGGATCTCCAGAGCGATGTACGATTTGTTTTATTGATCATTTGTACTAGAATTTAAAATATTAATACTTCAACACATTCAGTGACATTTTGTGACATTACTTTTGACGGAACTGAAATTCACAGAAAACCTATTCTACTATTTATATTTGTTCTTTTGAACCCTGTCTCTAGTCTTCATGATTTTAACATTAAAATTGTAAATTATGTATTATGTTTACGTTTCTCATCGGGGAACGAGTTGTTTGTATACATCAGGACGAGCTGTTTCAACACACATTTGCCTAGTGCAATACTAATTTGATGCGTATGGTTTATATCTATGACGTAACCGCTAACTTTAAAGATGTAAAGAGTAGATCTGTATAATTATCTGGATTTTAAGGTTCTATATTTTACATTATTTTTATGACGCATTTGCTATAATTGGGTTTTATACGCCTGCGTCTATTGGAAATAAATGTCTTATTGTTATTATTATGAAATGTCTTATATGCACCTAATGGCTCTTTGATCAAGATCATAGAAACGGTGCGGGAAGCCACCTGCTACGCCCTAGTTGCCTCTTGTCGGGGTCGAGCGTTCGCAATGCATATTTGAAACATTATATCTCATAATGGAAGGGTTTGGCTCAAGGGGTAGCTATAACACAAACCTCTAGCTCATTCTAGGTCATTTATATTAATGAAGGCATTCAGTCTTGACAAAGCCGGAGTTTTCAGATGGTAAATAAGTTTCGTTTGTCCTTATATGGTCTCTAGCATAGCCGCATATCTAGCCTCATATTACAAAAAGTCTGGAAAACAAACTACATATATATATATATATATATATATATATATATATATATATATATATATATATATATATATATATATATATATATATAATAGTTAATGTTTCGAGAGTGGTTAGATGTTCAGTATGCCAGAAACGCAATAAAGGAACATGTGGAAGCCGCTAATTGAAACATAACAGACGAGATAAAGATTTTCCGAGCAAAATAAAACGAGTGGGAAAATAATAAGCCCGCAATTCGGTTAGAAGTCATATCACAACAAAAGCATTAAGCATGCTTGAGTAGAGCTTCCTTTAGAGAAATATTGTAATAATTTTTTATACCTACAAGAATCCAGCAAGTCATCCCTTGCATGCGTGAGAAACTTTGAAAACGTGTCAGGCGAGTTCTAAAATTTAGCTAGTGCAATAACGACGCTTTATAATTTACTTTAATGATTTTTTTACGGCCAAGTATTTCAAATTAATAGGGCGGTGACTGAATTGACATGGCATTTTCGGGGACATAGGCGTGTTTTTACTTCAATGTCGTTGGAAACCAACTGAAATTATCCGTGTTTACTAAGTTGATTTGAATCCTATTCCAGCAGGAAATCCAACATCCTATCTGGAGAATAGTGGTGGGAATCACACAATACCTTCTAAAACACTAGTACCAATACCTACAAATACCTTCTAAAGCTAGAGGAACTATTAGAAGGTATTGACTATTACTGGTCATTAGATATTAGATGAGAAAGTTTGTAATTTCTTATTCGTTTTTAATTTCAAAAATCCAATATTTCTCGCAGTCCTAATTTCAACCATTCAGATAGATCTAGATTTAGACCATTTAGAACCCCTTGGGGTCATATGAAAACATATTCCCATCCAATTAATAACAGACAGGAATTATGGGACCGACAGAATGCTTCACAATTTATTAGCAATCAACCTAACATATTTTTTATGGACAGGCATTATTTAACAGAACGAATTAGAAAATGTATTGTGAGTGATACGCAGTAAGTAGGCGGAGGCCATTTTGAAAGTTTTATAAAATAATTCAATATGTATTGTCGCTGTCATGTATTTATTTAATATTATGTTGTTAATAATAATTACCATATTCGGTATTGATGTCTAAATTGACATTTATTATATTTTTATTTGGGAGCCGTCTTTAAGAAAACGTTCGTGAATGCAATCGACCTGGACATGGTCACGTGATCTTGGAGACGGCCTAGCTGTGTTGTTATCTATGTATATGTTTGGGTTATATGGTTCTTTCAGTTACAGATAATGTTAGCATGAAAATATAAATCATATCGGCTGGCGTTAGATCATGAAAGCTGCCTGGGTCACTGGCCGCTAGTGTTTAATAATTATTAATCTTACGAATATTAGTTTTACCTGTAATATCAAAACTGTTCACGTATAAGTAGTAATTCCGTTAATTTTATTTGCCCAAAAAATAGTAATGACGTCGACAACTTTTTGTTTAGATTTTGCTCCTTTACGTCATCTCTTATTCTAAAGAGTTTTTTGCAACGAAAAGAGTGAGCGATCGATGATTGACCGAAAACGGAGAAGCACATACAGGAACCAACGTTATATTGCTTTATACCTATATCTATCTTCGCGTAGCAAAGATAGATATAGGTATATATAAAGCAATATTTTCATTAAAATGCAGATATTAGAACACAAAATGATAGGATGTTTTAGTGCCGTAGGTATAGCGTCCTAACAATGTACATCAAAATTAAAATGGATTTAAATGTCTCGCCCCCAAAAAACCTCAATCCACCACGTCTTGCGCAGAAATTTCAAATGTGATACCCTGTGTCTCGGTTATTATCAACATTTTACTAAGGTCATGTTTGGCAAATCGGTATCTTGTGACGTTAGGATTTTGCTGTTATTCTGGGTACAATTCATTATAATGAATGGATTTACAAGTAACAACTACTTATACAGCTAATACTCCTCCCTGCATTGAATTACACCTGCAAATCCGATATGATAGCTATGGTCATTGACCAGTACCTCCACCAGGTGCAGACTAGTTTCGAGCTATTGGCTCTCATCAGTACACCGTAGGTAGAGGACTTAATGAATGACCAAAACTATCAAAACAGTCAAGCATACCAAGCAGTTGAGTTGAGCAGTTGACTACTCAACTGCTTGATCTGCTTGACTGTTCGGATAATTAGATGTTTCATTCTCAATATCAATAGATTCATGAACAGCAATTATTATTTTTGTTAGTACTTACAGCCGATGGCATCTAGTTTATTAATTTTATTTTAGTTTTGTTAAGTTTGTTCAGTTATTAGTCTTTTGTTGTTTTTTTTTAGAGATATTACCCACTAAAATGTATAATAATGTAAATCTGTATTAACATGGATGGTAAGTTTCTTTTGTTCATACTTAATTTTTGTAATAATATTTTTTAAAGAAAACACGTTGTTTTATTAGGTGTGTGTTGTTACTAAAGGACGGTTTTAAAATATTTTGAAAGATATTGCAATTTGAAAAATAACTTTTGACACATTATGCCTTATAATATAAAATACCTAATATATACTTATATAATATTGATTGTGATTAGGATTACATTAAATAATAAATTTGTATTTATAATACTCGCCTTAAAAATTGGTAAAACTACCCAGTAGTCTAAAAAAACTCATGTCCATACTCAAGTCCATTTTGATGCAAGGGCTTAAGCCCCCCAAACAAAATAGGCTAGCTACGCCCATGTATCTATATAAAACATTACATTTTACTAGTTTTCTCTTCAGAGACCAAAAAAGGGGCATGGCATATCCTCCACCTAGATGACTAAAATCATTTAGAAAAACTGCTCCTTTCATGGAAAGCTCGAAACCCAATTTTATCTGAAACACGATACATTCAACATTCAACTTGTAATGTACATATAATTTTATCTACATAACGGGTGCTCCTACGCGACGCGGAATGGTGGTATAGGGGAAACTAAAACATTGCCCTTTTGTCTCCAGCCGTATTTTTCATACGAACTGTCATTTCATAAGTTATCTATTTCCTATCTTCCTGTCCTACCTTGTGCCGCCGTCCGTATCTGTTCAAGCACATGTTTGATTCGACCGAACCCGGAAATAGCCGATGGTGGTTGTCATGCATCTGCGAGCACGCGCCAGGTATAACACTGTTGCCACGCCTTTCATATAAATCTGAAAATGCTTTTTTTTTAGTTCACAATAAATCATGTACAATCGAAATTACCACTAGGGTTAACGGTTATTTTATCACGCAACCACAATTAAAATATGAATTTAATAATACATTTCTTATGTCTTTTTATGTCGGCAATTCTATAATTTTATATATTATAGAATTATATATTATATATATTATATTGACTAATATTCGCCTAGCTAGTCAACAAGTCAAGATTATGATTATGATTTAGGGAATGAGATCTAGAATCTTTTTGAAAAATTTGAAGGTCGGTAAAAAAAATTTCCGTGGGAAAAATTTGAAGTGGGGAAAGTAGTAAGAGAAATAATTGTATTTTAATGGGTTATCGTTTATTATTATTTTTTGCAATTCAAATATGATATCCTGTGTATTGCTCTGCTTTCTCGTGTGTTGCTCGGGTTCGCAAGCAATCAACTGTTGCCAGCCCTGCCCGTTACTGTTTCTGATATAACTTAATGATTTGCCAATCAGTATTCAAAACAGCAAGTTGATTGTCAACACGAGGGGATGTGAATTTGAGTATGGGGAATCAAAGCGCAGCTGAAGCTTGATTTTCAGCTAATTTATTAAAACAGCAGATCTGAAACACAAAACTTAACCTTTACCTCAGATAGACGGTCAAAATTTAAATCAGCACACTTGATAATAGCATTTAAGACGATGTGGTATAGTTTTTCTGGCGATAGTATACGAATATTTCACAAAATATTGAAAATCCACTTTTCCATTGTTGCCCACATCGGATTCTTTGAATTCCTCCCCCTAAATAGTTTATTTTTGTATGTACTTTTTAATTATTGTATTTTTTCAGATGTTATGACCATAATAAAGAAACTTTCTTTATATGAGAAGTCAATAAAGCCTATTCTATTCTCTATTTCATTCTATTATATTCTATTAATTCTATGAATTAGGTACCCTATAGGTACATAGGTATTTTTTTAATTATAGATGGACTATTTAAAACATATTTCGTGTTTTATAGATCCGTTCAATTTTAAACCAGGCACCTTATTTTTTGTGGATCTATCCGCATATATTTATTTTGCCATCTCATTTCACAAGTTTTTTATTTGTAAATGCAAAAAATATGGAAACCCTATATGTGATATAATAAATTTTCTAATATAATAACATACTTTTGAATCATGAAAATATATGCGATAAAATGCCTATATTGTTTTAATATACAGACTAGAGCGCAAAAAGTTGTGCGGCATTTTACAAATAAAACCCGTACCAATTACTACAGAAGCTGTAAATCACACCAATACTAAAGGATATTTAGTGTAAAAGTATATACCGCTACAATTTCTTGTGAATAGAACTAGGGTCTGCAGTCCGCGGCTTACCGTATCGATCGCTATCCCTCTTCAACCCATTTAAATCCGATTTCCCTTCTCGCTCACTTAGACGATACCTGTCCGCACAAGCCTGCGATTTATGACTTTACTGCTCAGTAGCGTATCATCATGCGCAACCAAAGTGAAGTGACTTCAAAAGATGTCTTATTATGTCATATTCATATATGTGCAAAACTTTAAGTCAAAAACTTATTCAGTTTTGAACGTACTTTAAAATATATTTAAAGTACATTAAGTTAAGCATTCCATTAGTTTGCATATTAAACGAAAGCACTATAGTGCCTATGCCTCTATTTTAAACATAATTATTTTCAAGACAAATATGAAACTTATTTTTTTGTTTACAAACGCCAGTGTGGAATTTTGTCCAAGCAGCCGATACATCTTTTAAATATGATATCTAATTCTTCCTTCTCCTTAACATGAGCTCTCCAGCGTAGCTTAGCGTCCAGTGTTATACCCAAATATGTTGCTGTTATTTGCATATGGTACTCGGATATTCTTTATGCTAACAGGGATATGTCGGTCTCTTTTGTTTGTGAAATTAACATCGGCAGATTTACTCTCATTTAGTTTGAATCTCCATTGCTGTTGGTGTTGATTTTGTTAACTGATATTGGCAAATTTATTACCGCTTCTTGGTGATCTTTGCCTACTGCCATTATAGCAGTGTCATCAGCAAAGGTGGCTATCGTGTCATACTCTAATTCAGGAATATCACTCGTATATTGTAGATAAAGGACTGGCCCCTAATACACTCCCTTGTGGTACTTCTTCCTTGATTTTTTTATGTTCAGAATAAGCGTCTTCCTGCTTAATTGTAAAAGTTCTATCTGAAATATAAGACTTCATTAATTGTGAGAACTGATTAGGCAAGAGCTTGCTTAATTTATAGTGAAGTCCCTCGTGCCATACTTTATCAAAAGCCTGTGCTACATCAAGGTAGAACAAACTTTATTTCCTCCATCGACTTTTCAATTACATCCGTGATCCTATGGACCTGGTCTATAGTTGAATTACTTTCTCGGAATCCAAACTGATGGTCTGGGATTATGTTTTTGTCTTCAATGACTGGTTTTAATCTTTTAAGAAATATTTTTTCGAGCAGTTTTGATACTACAGGAAGCAAGGAGATTGGCCTGTAGGACGAAGCTTTATTTGGTGGTTTTCCGGGTTTCAGGACCATTATCATTTCTGCTACTTTCCATGTCTTCGGTACATATTTTAATCTAAAAGATGCATTTAATAAGATAAGTAAGTTTTACAATGGATTTACGTGCGAGATGTTTAGAATTTCCCCCGTAATTAGGTCAAATCCTGGGGATTTTTGCGGGTTAATGTTTTCTTTAATTTCTTTTTCAATTTCTTTCGTGGTAGCAGGTCTGATTGCACCTTCTTCCTGGGTAAGATTCTCCCAGTCGAGAGTGTCTTCTCCCTCATTCGGCTGCAAAGTCTCTTCAAGATATTCAGCGTACCTGTTGGCTTTTTGTAAATTACTTTTTGCCCACGTACCATCTGTATTTTTAAATGGTGGGTTCTGCTGTATTGGTCTCTTTAGCCTCTTGGTCGCTCTCCAAAGTGAATAGTCAGTTGACAGTTCACTTAGGTAGTCAGTCTTTTGAGTTGTTATGTGGCATTATTTAATATAGTTTTATCGGCTGGTGATCTAGTTTGATCCCAGATTCTTCTGAGCCTTCTTTTGCCAAAAATAAGAGCTCTGATTTCTTTGGGATAGTTGATACCTTTAATTCTTGTAATAATATCTGGAGTATTATCCCATGCAGCTTTTTGGATAACATTAACTAATGATTCTGCTTCATCATCTAGTTGTTCTTTCATAGAGGCACTGGCAAATTGATACTTTCTCCAAGTTTTAATCTGAAGCTTTTCCAATCTGTTAGTTTATTTACTAATCTATGGGCTAGATAATAAATATAAAACTTATGCATTAGGATTTATAATATAGAAATTTATTAATAATTTTTTCTCTTATTGGTTAATATGGAAAACATACAGGAAATTTTTAGGTTAATGCATCATCATGAACCACATGAGGATATAATACTCTTTTAGCTTATAATATCAGAATAGAGAATACAGAAACTCAAGAGCAATCCCATATTATTTCTTCAGAAGTTATTGTGTTATAGTATAGTTATATACATACTACATAAAAAAGACGATTCCATTGTTTTACAAACAATTCTCATTCACGACAGTTCTTGCCTGTTTGTTCATTTCCTTCCTCTGAAATTTCTAAACTGTATTTGTCTATCCTGGCGATTACCACAGATCTCAGCACCTTATTTCTTATATAATCAAATTAAAGTGTAAATCCTATAATGGGCTATAAACTTTCCTTTTCAATATTTCAGTTGCAAAAAAAGATATAACCTAAATAATAAATGTATATAGGTATATAAGATACATATTAGAACAGACACAGCATTAGACAAAACAATATTAGAACGTTATATTTCTAAATCCATGTTAGAACTTACTCAATATGTTTGGTCATAATTTATCTCACATTTGGTCATAGTTAATTTAATAATAATAAAATTGTCTAGCTGGTCCAATAATAATCTGACTGTCTGACTTATCTGAAGTAGGGTAAAATACCCAGTACTCAGCCTTTTAACCTAAATCTGATGTTATTTTAAATGTGTTTCACATAAAAAAACTTACATAGAAATAATTATAGTACCAAAAGAAAACCTATTTATTAAATATTGATACAAAAAATAACTAAAGTAAATAAACTTCTACTTATATTATTAACAAACTGTTAATTAAAATAAGTCACTTTCTACCAGTACTCAGCCCCAATAATCTAGTAGTCAGTCCTTAAATATTCAGTAGTCAGCCTTTACCAGATTACTTTATCCAGATTTCTTTCTTACCTTCTCTTCTTCCTTCTGCTTCTCCAATTCTCTCCATTCTGTTGCCAACATAGCTCCAATTCTATTTATTGACTTTCTTGTCCCCGATTTTTAAATTGGCGATGAAATTTTTAAGTGTTTCTTTAAAGCTTGTGATACCCTAGGAGGTACTATTAAAATGTCGGATAAAAGTACAAGGTTTGCTGGGGTAGAAGTTTCACTTTCATAGTCTTCTATGCTGTTAGTTTCGGGCTCTATATTTTCTTTTTCAGTAACTTCTCTGTCGTTATTTTTATCGCAGTTAACAGGAACTAAAACTGAATTTTCAGTGATTTCGAATGTTCCTAATTGAATGTCATTAATATCATAAAAGGTACTGTTGGATATACTACTACCAAGATCTGGCAGACTCGTCATGCTTTGGTTTTCATTATTTATTTCAGGCATAGGACTTGATTCAATAAATGGATTAAAACTTGAGGTGTCCTTTAGGAATTCATCTTCTGTTATGAAAATTTGAGTTCCTAAAACATGGGAATCTCGATTAGAAACTTGAATTTGATTATTGGGACTTCCTCCAGCTTCCTTATTATTTTTAGTGTTCTCAATTAGTGTAAGTACAGTTTGTACATTAACACCTAAGTTGGTCAAGTCCTGTTCCAAATGGTTTATTTATTATATTGGAAGCAATTTCGTAGTGTCTTTTTTTGATCATTTTAGGTTTTTGTAACGAATTTTCTCTGCTGCTATCAGTAGCAATATATGACTTTTCTTTTAGTTTTTCGATATTGTTTTGAGTGCATTTAGAATATTCTACGGCATTGGGATTATATGGAAATAGCCCGCATTTTCGAAAGCCATTTTTGATAGTATTTTCTAAATTTTCTTTGTTCAAAGTTCTCTGCAATAGAGGACAAAATTTTGATTTCGTTAATATTTTCTGGCTGTCCCAAACATGCACCTTGTTCTTCCATTCCGACTTCAGCGGTTTAAATACGCTGACGTCAGCAGGTTGTATCATATGGGTTGCATTTGGCGGAAGGGCATAGAGAATTATATTATTGTCATAGCAATATTTGTTTTTAGTCCATAGTTTAGTTAAATGACTTTTATGCCCATTGACAAACACGAGAACTGGTTTTTTTATATTCTGATCGTCGAGCCATTTGTCCAGCCCTTTCGTAATGTAATCATAAGAAATATCGGCTTTCGTCCAACCGGTGTAGAGTTTCCTAAAAACCAACTTTCTGGCTTGCTGTTGACTACATCCTTTGGTGGTCTGATGTAAGGAAAAACTGTAATATAAGGTGTGATGTAAGGTAATATTTTACCACTTGCAGAAAAAAACAGTAGGACTGTAATAGCTTCTTTCACTTTAGCCTGTGCCGTTTACTACTTTGACCTTGTGCAAAATGACCAATGAAGGACTAGAAAATAGTTTAGACTTGGTTTCGTACCAAAATTCGATTTTGATCACTATTTACAGCAATATAAAGATAAAAACGGCTGAATACTGGGATAAGGCTGACTACTAGGTATTTTACCCTACATAGAAATGTACAGTAAAACTAAATATAAAAGAAATACATAGAAATAAAAAGATAACTTAGTACTGATAAAAATACTATACTTTTTCTTGACCAGACTCCAACCAACGAATAAATTTGTGGCTAAATGTTCTTCTAGAAGATAACAAGTATTATATTCTACGTTTTACGTTGTACCCTCTAGGATGTAAAGTTAAAAAGTATACGCTCAATATAATAATTTAGATATAATATTTGAAGCATTTAAATGAAAAAATCAACAACTAAAGAGCTATTCTTAACTGGTATCTGCAGGGGAAAATAAAATACGCTTTGTGTCCTAAATGTTGTGTAATATTACGGGAGTAATTAATATTGCTTTATCGAAGCTCCCCCACCTGGCAACGCCGCGCACACCCCGGCCCTAAAACAATACCAACCTGGACTGAATGTTTTGAGTTCCACCGGCACGGGCATCCGCGTTCGAATTTCGCGCAACCCTCGTGCCCTCGTGTTTGTCAGTCAGTCGCTTTCGTGTCGTTGGCTGTGTTACGTGATCCGTATTTCTTGTCGCTGTCAGTGCTGTGGTGTCAATAATTATCATGGAGTGCGAGATGAAGTGTATCGAGATGTGTGCAGAGTCCGAAGTAATGCCGTATTTTGGTTATTTTTTATTCATAGTCGTCGACTGTATGGTTTAAATAGTTATTATGTGGAATTCCCACGATCTATACATCTGATTTAAATGTTGTTGAGGTTTTCAATGATGAAGTATCTGTGTAGAGTTTTATAAATATTAGAGATTTAATGGTTATATAAGTGGTTTAATACTTTTAATAGAGATGTTATAATATCGTATCTTCCGCCGTCTGTAGCCTCATAAGAAGAATTACAGACACTTATTCAAAACATAAGAAAATTTCAGAAGACCAGTGTCATTTAAATTTTCGTTTAAAATCAGTAAAAATGAGTTTTATATATAGATGTCTTTCGTAGAAGAAAAAATATCGCGATTAAGAATTGAAATATCAAGATGAACTAAATACCTCTACCTATATGAAAAAATATATGGTAAAATGAATAAGATACCCCACAAGTTAAGTTTTGAAAATAAAATTACTCAACGGAGATGATCTAATAGAAGTGGAAATAATTTTTTAAATCTGTATATTCAGAAGATGCAACTCGATTACCTATTATAATCAAATTTGGTCAATATGGGTATATTAATCATTTGTAAATTATAACAAATATTAATTCCAGACTATATACTTCAATATTTAAGTAATACTTTTGATTTTAAATAATGTTTTTTGAGTAAAAATTACGGGAAAAGGTAGAGCGTATATTTTTCTACCGGTATGATTTAAGCGCGCATTATTACAAATACTTTTATTATTAAAAACTATTATTTTACCCATTAAAATATCACATCCCTCGCAATAAATAAACATATATTTTAAATGAATCAGATTAGCATTATAATAAAATAAAGCGACAAGACAAGAACTCGCTTTATAATAAATGGTTGTGCAAAAATATATTAAATTTTTGCGCATTAAAATAAGCTCTCCTTGGCAATATTATTCGTACACTAAAATATCGATTATTGTAAATTAAGTAAATCAATTGTTGCACTATGATATAAAAATTACCTTAATATACCAATATAATATATAAAATATGAAAGCGGACTTTCACCTTAGGTAAAGAAATACGTATTTTAGGCATATAACCAAATAAAGACCATACATATAAAAAACAAAGCCTAGTTTAACCTAGCCTAATCTAACCAGTATATTACTGGGAAGAAACCCAAAAATAAAATAAAGAGAATGCCACAAATAATATTTAGACAATACCTACCTACTTCCAGGGTTGCAAAAGTTTAAAACAAACTTTAATTTTAGGTTTTTGGCACACACAAATGGTTTAAATCATGTTCAATTGGTTTAATATGAACCAATTGAACATTTGTTTTAAACATGTTTAATATGAAATTGATTTTTATTATTATTCTTGGCAACTAATTAAGATGATTTTTCCACACCTATAGTGTTTTCGTTGGATACACAAACTAGAGCAAAAAATTGTGCGGCATTTTACAAAGAAAACCCGTACCAATTACTATAGAAGCGGTAAATCACATCACTATGCAATACAAAAGGATATTTAGTGTAAAATTGTATACCACCACAATTTCATGTGAATATAACTAGTCTTCAGTCCGCGGCTTACCTTTTCGGTCGCATCCCTCTTCAACTCATGAAACCTGCACCTGCATAGACAAGCCGGCGATTTACTGGCTTTACTGCTCAGTAGCGTATCATCATGCGCAACCAAGGTGAAGTTACTTCAATTTAATTACGTTACGTTACGTTAATTTTAATTCAACAATATTTTTAAATATCTCTAAATAACTCAAGAACCGTCCAATTTAGCTAAACCAAACTACATATGGGTCGAAAGGTAATCAAAAAAGGAAGCGAATTGGATTATAAAATACCGTATGTCCCATTTAAAATAAGACACTTATTGAAGGTCGAAGTAGTCAAAGTTTGACATCAGTTATTGGACACCCTGTGTATTTTGGAGCATTTGCAGTTCATACATACATAATCTCAATGTCTTTTTAGTGTGTGGAATAAAAATTGGTTCTTGAAAGTTACCATAGCGAAAGTTATTAATTTCTAACGTACGGGTTGTTTTCGCATAAGATTTTATTAAAATCGAAATATCTCAAAAACTGTTGGCTTTAGGGATAGGGAATAGTATTGAAAGTTACCTTAAAATAACGAGCAGAGTTCGATTCTGACATAAAAAATATAGCATGCCATTTAAAATAAGGAAGTTGTTGTCGACTTCCGGTATAACCGGAAGTGGCACATACGCGGCAATATCTTCATTGAATAGAGCACCCCTGAAAACCCCTGTGTGCAAATTTTTAGTTCCAAAGTATATGTGGTTTCCCAGAAACGTCTAATGGGCCACTCACCGTGATTTACCCTGTATATGAAAAACTTTAAAATTGTTTAGTTTTGAATGTATTTAAAATATATTGAAAAAATTTTGCATGCTGCGTGTACAACTTAGTGCTCAATTTAGCCAATAACATTTTAAGTCACTTTCACTACTGTCTTCATTTACATTTATTATGACTGGTTTAACGGGAGTATCCGGAGTATCCATCATAATATCGAGATCCCACATTCTTGATTCCACCTTCGCATGGTCTATACATTTTATCCAGTTGGCCGCATTTACTTCTTTGATTGCATCATTGAGAAGTTTTTTCACATCAGCTAACTTAAATGTTGTATTTTCTCTAGCAACTTTCCCTTTTATGTGCGCCCAAATAAGCTCAATTGGGTTCAGTTCGCAGTGATATGGAGGCAATCGAATTACCTCCATTGCTTTGGCCATTTCATCCACTATATACTTCTTGAAAGCTGGAAAATATTGCCTTGCCAGTGTCAACAATTCAGCTTTAAGTAGTGAATCATCGTGTTCAATGTTTCTTTCTTCCAGCCAGTCTTTAATTTGCCCTTTACGCCATGCAGTTGTAGGCAGCTGTTCTGTTCTAAGAGAATGATAAGATTATTGTTTTTTTATTTTATTTCCTATATTAGGATAATTTCCTTTAAGGAAAGCATCCACCAGGTTATTGGTGACATCTTTTTGACTGTAATATCTGAAAACAAGTACTCTTTAAATGGGGAAGTTCCAGCTTTGTAAGTTATAACATCTGGGTTATAGTTATTAACAAAGTCAACGATTTCATTCGCGAATTATTTCAAATGACTTTTTAAAAAAAAGTCACGAATTATTTCAACTGTTTTCCAATGGGAACCAATTGCATTATATATCAACTTCAAACGTTCAAACTGAAATATTCGATGGCATTATGGCAACAGGCATCGGGAACCGAGTACTAGTAGTAGTAGAAGTGTAGTAACAGATAATGCTGCTAATATGGCAAGAATACGACTGCAAATACAAGAAAAAACTGATGAAGTAAATGTTATTACATATGGCTGTTCGGCCCATTTATGAAATATACTAGCCAAGGATTTAAACGTTGAAGGGGTTATGAACAATATAGTGCGGATCATAAAGCATTTTAAAAATAACCATTTAGCAAAAGCCGTATTATCTTCTGAAGGTGGATCATCACTTCCATTGCCAGTTGAGGTACGCTGGAACAGCGCATGCGACTCACTTGAGGCATATTTGAAAAACTGATATACACTCGTTAAAATTTGCGAAGAACATCGCAATAATATTGATAACGAGATAAATAAGTTGGTCTCTAACATAGCCATTAAACGTAATGCTGAAGGCTTTGATGGCTTGACTAAAACCTATATCGTGCGCACTGGAAAGGTGTGGAAAGAATATTTTCATCCTTCGGATTGGTACATTCGGATCTACGCAACTGACTAGGAGTGGAAAAAGCCGGAAAACTAACTTTTCTAATGAAGTTTCTTAATGTTTTTATTATTTATTTAATCAATAGTTTCAGTTTGTTTTGCAAAAATTTCATGTTTTGTTCTGTTATGCTTTAAGAAGAAAATAAAAGCTCAGTTTTTATTTTCTTTGTGATTTTATGATTTTATTTTGTTTTAGTACGCAAATAAAATTTAATTTTTTTAAGTGAATTAATTCAAAAAGTCGGACTTTTTTGGCTTTTTTATAAAATTCATGACTTATTCCAACTCTGAATTTAACCATATATGTGTACATTGTGATTTAACATTTAACTGTTAAAAGGAGAAAAGATGTAAATAAGAATACTTTTAAGAATGAATAAGAATGTTTTTTATGTTTAAAACTTTTTTTCTTAACAAGTTTAAAACAGTTTTTTAAAACGTGTTTTAAACAAATTAAACAATTGTTTTTATGTTTTATTTTAAAGAAACGTCTTTTTGCAACCCGGATGCCTACTTCATTATTGTACACATACCTTTTATAATTTACTATGCACCTTTCGTTTGTATGGTGCACTTTTACGCCCAAGCAATAAACTGTTTGTAACATCGAAATATGAGACATAAATTTTCAAAGGATACCCACAATTGCCACAATGGGAGATCGGGGCAGTATAACTTTTACAGCAAGCTACAAACCGTCACTATAAAGGCGCTTTTATTCAACAAGTTATTATGTTTTGATACAATACTAATAACATCAATTTTGACACAAAACCCATCAAAATAATACACTAAATTAAAGAATAACTATTACTTATATTTCAAAAATTATTGTTGACCCCACTTTACCACTTTAACGTTAACGTTCGATGGTATTAGGCAATTTAGGCATCCAATGATGCCATTGTGACACAGCCGAGGAACGAGTAAAATGGATCCGTAATATTTGAATGGGAAACCTTCTTATTCAGCATCACATTCACCATCCAATAGTTTTATCATATGACGAAAGCTCGATAAGAGCTCGATATAATGAGGCTTTTTTGCTCGGTTTTTTATGTTACAAACTATACCTACAAACTATCCATTTAACAAAGCGCGCAAAAGCAGGTACGGCACACTCGCTAACGCTAACCCAGTGACGCATCCAACGAATAAAGATGGTGTAGTGAATATTTCACGTTCTTTAATGCGATGCGCATTTATTAATTTTAGGACTAAAATATTTTTTCAGTTGCTCATAAAAGTTTTGGCTGAGAACAAATCGTATATATATGAAACTAGACTACTGACTAGATAGATAATTATTTTTATAATATAGGACCTGTCTAGGTTATAAATTTATTAGACATTTACCGTACGGCCTCTCATATAGTTTTAAGCGAATATTCAAAAAACGAACTACAGAATATGTAGAAGAAGTTAATATAATTTTGATTGCATATTACATCTCTGATGAACCGGACACAAACAAAAATTAAAACCGAATAATGGCCAGTTTACTAGAATAATAGAAGATTGAAAGGGTCAATGGTCAATTACCCGCTACTTAAAAGGTTGCGGCATGAAATAAAACCGGAGCAGATGACCAGTCAACCGTGATGCACCTATGGAGTCGACGAAATTTAATTAAACCCCCTTTTCGTCGCTACCCAGGAAATGAATCATAAAATAAAATAGCTAATCTATAAACCTGATAGAAAAAACTTACTTTTAACGTATCCTTCCGGCCTTTATTTCCACAGTTCACCAAACAATAATTATACTGATAGGCGAATGCGCAGTTCTAAGTTCGTAGAACTACCGAAGCAGTTTCTACTGATAAACACGAAAAAGCGCGTATTTTTACACATAAACTCGCATCAAAAAAAGAAGCCGCAGACGGTCTTAAACATAGACATATTAAAACAGGGAGACCCAACGGTTCATTCATAAAGCGCTGGAAGACCCTATCTATTATTGTCCTAAAAATTGCATTAAGTGCGCGAGAGAAAATGGAGGCGGGTAACGTTTCGGCAACGCCGCTTCGTGTGATCAGAACCCATCCAGTGGCGTATCTACTTATCTTAAATGAATGAGTTAGGGTAAACTGCATAGTTACTGAATACCCTGTATCCGAAAATACTGAATACCCTGTATCCGAACGTTGCAATAAATGAAATGAAAATAGAAAACATTCAGAGCATAGTTTAATTCGTGTACATTAAGATAATAGTTAGTAATTGCAATGAAACTTCGTCATGTGTTTTGTAGAAATTTATTTATAATTTTAATTATTTGTTAGTTAGTGGACGGTTTAATATTAGTTATTGGACGCATTGTAAATAATTTAAATTCTATAAAAAAAGACACTGTAATAGGTGTCTGACCACGTAGTAAAAATTTTCCTTGCGTGCTTGTTGAAACAAGTTATAAAGTCTGTATATTTTTTCTTTCTCTTCCTCCTCGTTTTAAATTTTTTCATCGTCAAATTCATATTTCATTCATTTTAAATGTCGCTGTCTTCATTCTCTGAAATCTCATAATTTTCTGTATTGTAGAATATGTGACATAGACATGTCATCACCTTCTTCTGGAATGTGAACATGGTGTTTAGGGGGACATAACATTTGTGTCAATATTGCTTACATCTGTCATATAATAAAATTACATCGTATATTTAAGAATTTGAATCATACATTCAACTTAACTTAATATAAAGTAAAGCCATTACTCGACCTATTATAAATGCAACGATGCTAATAATATGAGTGCTGTATTTAAACTAAGAAATAGAAAAACATCTAGATTTTTCATTAGAAGAATATAAGAAAATACTATAACTAAAATAAAATCACAACATACTTTTGGGATTTACAAAATTCTTGGAATTTACAAAATTCTCCTTGTAGATACCTGATCCAAAAATATCATCCCCTCAGAACGACGTGGGTTAGCTCTGACTTTGACATATCTTAACCCATTTCTAGATCCTCAGGGAAAAAATCAGCTCAAGCCAGAGGTTTCTCCTTTCTGGATCTTTGGGAAACCTTATTAATCAGATTTTTTTAATTATAATATGAATTTAATTGGAGATGAAAATGGTATTTTGCATCAGAATAAAAATAATTTTAAATAAATATCGCACACCGATTATGTACCATATAAATTACATAATAAAAATTAATGAAATAATTATTGATTAATTATTCAGCAATATAAAAAGTTCAATTTTGGTTTTAACGAAGCCCCTGGCCAGGTCAAGCCATTACAGCTTGTTGATAACCTTAAAAATACTTATATTACTTACCGATGAAAAGTAACATTTTCCGGACTTAAATGATCCACCTTTTTACAAACTATACAAGAATTCACCATAGTTACACACTTATTGTTCACCTGAATCGCAATAAATACAAAGATTCGTAGAACACACTAAAGAAAACACAAGTACAAGCTATAGCGTTGCGGCAACCTCGCAAATTTGTTTTCATTGATAAATAAACATTGTCGTAAAACTCGAGTAAAATGCATCAAACGACGTTGCCTTTGTTGAGATTTGACGACAAGGAGGGAATGATCTTGGATCGGAAACGTAAACAATTCTGTCTCTTGTATTAATACGTATTAATACGTATTAATACTATGGTCTTAAATTATTATCGAAGATAGTGAGACGGTAGGTATTGTTTCCCTGCTTTCATCAAATGCAATTAACCGTTGTTTTAAGTTATTACTCCCTAATTACTCACCGGCAAATACCATGAATATAAGAGGTGACGTTTCATATTAACCTGAAAACTAATTCAGAAACGGTTTAAGGTTATTTGAGTACTGTCAAACGGGGCTATTTTGACACTTTTTTAGGTCATTAAACTTCTCAAGACCACGGCACTCTTTAGCAACATAAAAGCTTTAAGTAAATACTGTCAGAACATGATCTGCTGAATCGACTGGCATAATAGTACGTCCGTCGGATACAAACCCAATATCGAGGTATAACGAAATAATACATTTAGCATTTTATTTAGCATGTTTTTTTAAATAAAATTTACTTTTGACGACACTGTCCATTGGTCGAGACAGAAGCTACAAAAAAAACTGAAAAATATTGAAAATCGGAAAATAAAAATTTAACCAAAAATAGCTTCAAAACAAAAAGGGTTAAAATTATGCTGTCTTTTTTGTTTTATAATATAAATGATTCTCTTTAATTAGATGTATAATTTGTTGCAAAAATATTAACATTAACTTTAAAAAGCTGACGTTATTTGAGATGCTACACAAATTAACAACTGTTTAGAAAGGTTTAACTTGTAACTCGCTTACATGTTGAGGTATTCGAATGTTTTTCCAATCAAAAACTACCCAAATTAATAGAATTAATTTTGCCTTGAATAATGTTGGATCTAGTTTTTTATGCTAAAACGGTACAGCCCTTTAAACACAATGAAGCGCGCTACGGCGACGTAGTGCCGAGGCTTCCCGATACATCCCGCGTTCATCAAAGAGCGCTTGGAGGTATGACAATGAATTTATTTTGGATAAAAATGTTATAAATTTGTATACAGATAGGTATTTGTAGTAAAAAATAATTTCTGTGATTGAATTTCATAATCAAAGGATTTTGTTTGATGACAAATATTTATTATAGAGATCAAAATAAATTAATCCCTTAAAATAATTACCATTTAATGCAAAATGTTAAAACTAACAAATCAAGTTGATTATTGAGATTTATTTAAAGGATTTATAATTTAGTAGGATAGGATTAAGGATAAGGAAAAATTTAAATATATTAGGAGTAATAGTATAAATGTAGTACAAGTTGTTTTCCTACTATAAGTTAAAGCAATTTTTTTTTAAATCATATCGTCTTCAAATTCTTGTTGGGCTCCGTCAAAGTTGTCTTCTTAAAAGTTGTTTGTAAAAAACATTTACATTTCTAGGAATTCCATTAGAAGTGCTCGAGCAGTACAATGCCGAGTCCTTAAGGTTGTAACTCGTAAAAATCGGGCCTCAACAGCTGTAGTAACTCTTTTACGTCCTTGCCCATTCCTCCTAGAGTACTGTCCAGTTTCCCTGTGTCGCCTTATAACTCTTGAAATGGTACTTTGTTGAGGACCAATCACATTGGCCACGTACTACGCCCATCTTCAACCAAGGAAATTGCTCTTATAGTCTCCTCGTCAGTTAAATGACGTGTTAAACGTTGTTGACCATTCATTTGGTGAAGTAATTTACACAAAAAAATCAATAAAAGCGTGGAAATCGATCTCAACAATAATTGCACAGAAACAAACTGACAGTTTGCAAAACTGATGATACTATCTTGTTTTTTGTGCAATGCCTGCTACTCACTTTTTTCAATATTAAGTTTATATTGAATCAACAGAAACATGCTGTGCTAAAAAACTACGTATCTCCTTTAATAACAGAGATAATAAAGTAAACCAAAAAAGAGAATGTTACTGAAAGATGAGGCTTTAGTCAGCTATGAATTGTAATTTGCAGTTGTTGCAGATGTTGCTCCACAGGGCGTTTCAATTTGTTGGAACAAAGATCATTGTAACACCCGGTATTTGATAAAAAAAAACTTTTTTTTAAGAAATCAGTAGAAAATGATTATGGAAGAGTCAGTCTATCATCCAAAATAAATTTGATCCATATCGGACAAACGACTAAAGATTAGCACCATCAAACTTATGCAACATTTTCGGTGATGCGATAATTTTTGTGGGGTGTGTAACAAAATCGATAAACATTAACCAAAATAGTAATAAACAAATAAATATATAAATAATCCACCGACAATATCCATAACATAACCCTTAACCTGACTTTTTAATTTTTAAAACTCGGCTGGCCTGGCGCTCTTGCGTAAGAAATGTTAAATTAATGCGCGACGTACGTCCATGGAAAACAGACATTTTAATTTCAAATCTTTTGTATATTTAACGCATAGGTCTAAAAAACAATTTGGTCTTGAATTGTAGACAAATATGTTTAGAGTTTAACGTATAATAGGTTTAAATGCTAAGAAAACCCAAAACCCGAGAATTCCCGTCTGAAAATCACTCTTTTCAATCTCCAATAAGAAATACATGGCAGCTAAAGTGTGTTTAGGAACCCATTTCAAATTTCGCGGCCGGATTTTCCTAACCTAACTAATATGGTCAATTATATTAAAATACAAAAAATAAATAAATGAACCAATTATATTGGAGCCTTTCACAGCAGAGGATATTGGCCTCATAATTTCCAACTTAAAAAATAAAAAGTCTACTGGCCACGATGAGGTAACTATCGGATGTTATAGCTGATATATTAAAAAAATCTATTGAGCTTGGGCAATTCCCCAATCGCCTAAACATTTCAGTCGTTATCCCTATTTATAAAAAAGTTTATCCCCAATCAGTCAACAACTATCGCTCTATCGCACTCCTAAGTGTTATTTCAAAAATTATGGAGAAAGCGGTTTATATTAGAATTACCAAATATTTGGAGGCACATAATCTCCTCGCACATAATCAACACGGATTTAGGGAAGGGCGGTCTACCGAGTCTGCAACACTAGATTTTGTGCAACATATCCACGAAAAATTGGAAAAAAAAGAATACATAATTGTAAAGAATACATAGCCTTAATTTTAAATTTCTCATAGAAAAATTCTCATTTCTAAATAATAGTAAGAATACATAACACAACGTCCGAAGAGTATGACATCAACTCGGGTAGCCCACAGGGTAGTGTCTTGGGGCCGTTAATTTTCCTAATGTTTAAAAATTATCTCCCAGAACATATAAGGGAAGGAGTAACCTTTATATTTGCCGATGATACAAATATTATAATATCAGATCCCAGCATTTCAAATGTAGAAACAAAACTAAGCAATGTTGTTACGCAATTTGACCAAAAAAATGGACTCATAAATTATTCTAAAACTATGGCATTAGAATTTCACAAATACGCCAGATCTTAATAGGCAACCACTACAAGTTAAGTTATTTATTTGTTTTACGTTTATTTATTTTTAAAACATTAGCATGTTAGATACCTAATATTTTTAATATTTTTAATCATTTTTATATTATTTATATATTTTTACATTTTTATATTTTTTATGGGAAAACATTATTATTAGTAATATACCGGGTGCCTACGATATTACTAGCCAGCCTATAACATCCTTGTATAAAAATATATCAATTTAAAACTTTGGAAAGTTATATGGTTGACACCGGTGCACAGTTTGAATACTTCAAGATCTGATTGTAATTTCCGGTTTCACCGGAAACGTATAAACTTTGTTATTTTTTATGGAATACCCTATATATTATTAGAAATTTAGATTGCCCAGAAAATTCTAGAACCAAAACATGTAGCATATCCTATACCTATCTTTGACAGTTTTCGAGAAAATGGCGGTTGAAAATGTTATATCAATGATAAATTACTTCATTTTCGCATAAAACAAATGAATGTAGGAACAAATCTGCTACGGTTATTTAAGTTTTTTGTGGAGTAAAATTTGATAAGGTCATAAAAATTTCATTTCCGGCTTTACCGGAAGTACTACGAAAAGTGATTTTCAGGATCAAATTACTTCGATATTTTTAATGGAACACCCTGTATTGAACATTAAATTTACATTCTACTAACCTTTCTGGATATTTTTTGTTTCTTCTGTCCCCTACCTAAACGTAAGTTTATGACTATAATTAGAAGGTTTAAAATGTACACCGTTGACCTCTCGGCAAGATTTAATTTTTTCTTTAAATTCACGAAGAAAGCATTTCTATTGTAGTAATAGAGTTTATCACTTGCGTAATTCTATTTCTAAGGTCTTCTATGTTATGTGGTTGTAATTTATACAACCTTTTCTTGATATCGGTCCAGTAAAAAATATCCAATGGTGTAAGGTCTGGATATCTCGCGCCTAAACACATTTTTAACAACTATATTACACAAACACTTACTAAAAGGTAAATCAATAATAAAATGCAAAAATTAAATGAAAACTGTGCAAAGAAATTTTAAATAATGCAACAGTACTGTCAAAATCTATATGAAAATCGGTAAATAGTTCTCTTGTTTTACACAGCCCTCCTGAATCAAAGTTCTGTTTAAACATAATTTTTTTATTGTTTAGCCTTTGTGACAGTGCAAGTAAACATTCAGTTGCCGATACCTCATAAACTATTAGGTTTAGGCAGGAGACAGCAGAAACAAAAAATATCCAGAAAGGTAAGTAGAATGTAAATTTAATGTTCAATACAGGGTGTTCCATTAAAAATATCGAAGTAATTTGAGCCTGAAAATCACTTTTCGTAGTACTTCCGGTACAACCGGAAATGAAATTTTCAAGACTTTATCAAATGTAACTCCCCAAAAAACTTAAATAACCGTAACACATTTGTTCCTACATTCATTTGTTTTATGCGAAAATGAAGTAATTTATCATTGATATAACATTTTCAACCGCCATTTTCTCGAAAACTGTCAAAGATAGGTATAGGGTATGCTACATGTTTTGGACCTAGAATTTTCTGGGAAATCTAAATGTCTAATAATATATAGGGTGATCCATTAAAAATAACAAAGTTTATACTGTTTCCGGTTAAACCAGAAATGGAAATCAGATCTTGACGTAATCAAACTGTGCACCATTGTCAACCATACAACTTCCCAAAATTTTAAATCGATATATTTTTTTACAAGGAAGTTATAGACTGGCTAGTAATATCGTAGGCACCCGGTATAGGTATGTATGAATATGTGTGTATATATGTATATGTGAGTATGTATATGTATATGTATGTATATATGTATATGTGTATATATGTATATAAATATGTATATGTGTTGTATATGTGTACTTACTGTTTTTTATTGTATTTTACATTCTTATATGTACAATTAATATTAGGTATATTATTTGTTATATACCAATTACGATGACTAATCTACCCGATGTAAATTGGCATAAATATGAATAAACTATCTATCTATCTACCTATCTATAATAATGCCGCGTAATAAATGCAGTCTATTCTAAATGTTCAAGAATATTTTCCACTTCCTATTTACGACGTGATGAAAAGAAAAGATAAGAAAATAAATGACAATTTTAAATTATGTTTTCTACTAATGTTTTTAATAAATTAAATATCGTCCGTATCCCGACTATTTACTATAATGTGTCAAATATGAAATGCACTATGCGGCAATTATTGTATACAATAATTGTATGTGTTAATCTAAGTCAAGGACATTCTAATTTTACAATAATTGTGAAAATAGCACTAGTTGCTGCATTTCAGATTGATGTAATCACAGTTTTATTCTATAGAAACATACTTAGATCAAATTATGGCAAGGTAAATTCTAAACTGAAAAACCGTATTTAAATCGAAGCAGGCTATATCCAGCGGGTATCCAATAACCGAAAAAAAAATTGAAATTGCTTATTATTAACAAAAACCGCCCATTCGTTACCCAATAAATGATTGTGTCAATTCCGTGCCATTAGTCATTTCAGCTTTCTATTATTCTCGCTTCACTTGCGGTTTGTGAAGAACCTGAGACGCACAAAAAGTAGGTATTTTGTGTTTTAAAAATGTAATCCTGCCGGTTTGTGGAAAATAATTAGAAACGGCGTTTCTTTTATGCCGTTCCTCGATCTATCCGTATTTAAAATAACCGCATTATATAGCATATACCGTTTGATTGTATTGTACCGACAAGCCAATCGATACCAATACACTTAAAATTTTGAATAATTTGTTAGTAGATTGATTACCTGACACAAGTCTACGGCATGGGACCGAACTAGAACGAGCATTATAGTAATTTGTCGGTGATTATTGATCTACATGATTGTTTTATATTTTTTTCTCCATTCGTTTTAGAACTTTAGGTAGGTAGGATTTAGGTAGGTAGGTTTTAGGTAGGTTTTTCGTTATTGTTTCGAAAACTAAGCGTCCTAACGATGAGGTAATTCTATACAAAATTAGAGCAAATTAAATTGTCTGCTGAAATGGTCATACACTGGCGGACAAAATTAACGCAACACAAAAAATTTTGCCCAACTTTGGAATACATTATTTTTTGAACCCGTCTCCTAATTTAGATCATCTTACTCGCAAATACTGTAAACCATAATTGATTAATGCATAGCCTAATGCTTTCTTAACATTTCCTTTTTTTATTCGCTTTGCCATCTCCATTTTTAATGAAAATAGAGAGATTTTAAAATCATCATGTTTGGACCCTTTTAATTAAAAAAAGAATTAAGTAGGCCAGAAAACTAGCACCGGAAATAAAGTTGGATTGTACGTTTTTATTTTAAATTAACGGATTAACATCTAAAATAGCAACTTGAATTTTCAGAAAAAAAAACAAACAAATTAATGGTATTAACAAAAAACTAATAACGAGTATTTCCGCACCTACTTCTCACTACAGCTTCACATCGTCGCCTCTTGTTTAAAAATAATCGCCTAATTTCCTCCTGGTCCAAAGCGTTCTAAAATTATTGGATTAGTGCTGCCTCTTGTACTTCTTCAAGGATCATAGGGGGTGTTCGTGTTTCTCTCAACTGCCTACCGAGTACATCCCATATATGCTCAATAGGATTGATATCAGGACTTTGTGCTGGCCAATTTAGTGTCTCAACACCTACTTTCTCGAGATACTCATCGACAATATGAGCAACATGAGGTCTTGCATTGTATTGCATTAACAAGAAATTGTCACCGATGTAAGGTGCGAATGGGACAACATGTTCTGATAAAATCTCTCTAATGTACCTTTCGCTATTTAGTGCACTGGTAACAATTCTGTACGTGCATTTAATGAAATTCCTTCCCACACCATCACGGAACCTCCATTGAAGAGAGTGGTTTGACGTATGTTACATTGCGCGTAACGTTCATTTGGCCTTTTTATAACTCTTTGTCGACGATCAGAACTGTTGAGGCAAAACCTAGATTCATCAGTAAATAGCACTCTTCCCAGTCTTCAATATTCCAACCTAACTTCTGTGCTCTGCATTAAGAGTGGGTCCTGTAGCTGGAATTCGTATATGAAGATTACTTTCTTTGAGTCTTCTTATTACTGTCTTAGCACTAACTTCAACATCATGGACGGCACTTAGCTGTGCCTGAAGGTTTGTGCTGGTAACAGATCGTTCTCGCAGAGCGCGAACTCTAATAAAATCGATCTTGAATCGCTGTCGTAACACGAGGTCTTCCTTGTCCTCGCCGCCTGTCGTAACTCCGTATTTCTCGAAACCGCTGTACGATATGGTCGAAACAGAAACTCCTAGTCTATCAGCTACTACCCGCATACTCAATCAACCCTTCATTTATTAATGTCACTGCTTTAACATAATCATCATGGTTAAGATTTCTTCTGCCTTGGTCCATATTCAAAACATAAATTCTCTATATCAACGTTTTGACAACTTATTAATTTTCATTGTTTTTACTCTAGCCTACTTTTAATTTTCTACCAAATTTTTTACCAGAGGCCAAAGCTTTGATAAACTTGAAAACATGATTATTTTAAAATCTCTATATTTTCATTAAAAATGGAGATATCAAAGCGAATAAAAATAAAAAATAATCAAAAAATAATGTATTCCAAAGTTGGGAAAAATATTTGTGTTGCGTTAATTTTGTCCTGTAAATTTTAATAAATAGCTCAAAATTGTACATAATGATTTAAAAAAAAAATCGGATTCGGGTTCTTTTCGTTATTTTACATTTTCTGAGAAAAATATACATGCAAATACATGTATATTTTTTACGCCATCAGAAAGTAGAGATTTCAACGAACCCGACGTTTTAAAAAAGTAGATATTTTGACGGGAAAATTTTCGATTGAAAATTAGGGTGCTTTTTCGATATTATATCAAAATAAGGTGAAAAAATAAATATTTGAAATCAAAAAAATTACAGTGTGGTTGGGGCATAAAAAGGTGTTTTCACCAAATATCTTTAAAAAATTTTTTTGTTGTCAAAGAAAAATAAAAAACCAAAAACTTGGTTATTTGAATTTCTCACATAAATTTTGAGGTTATGTGAAAAAAGTGTAAATACAAAAGTTGTAGATCCTACAACTTTGCAATTTAACTTTTTTCCATAGGACTTGTAGTTTTGCCGGAAATCGAGATAGACAGTTTTTTACCCTTAAAAACTCACCCCCTCCACTTCCCGACCTCAGATCGCCCATACATTATTTTCCCTTTTTCGAAAATCGATTTTTAACACAATATCTCATAAGGTTTTGTAAACCCAGGCGAGTATTGTAATTCATCAAGTGAATTATTACCATTACCCCAAGTTGAATACTATACTTTATCTACGATTATAACAATAAATATTAATCTACAAGTATACAGAAACAACACTATTTAAAAATCTCAACAATAAAAATGATTATGAATAAAATTAAATACAAAATTTTGTTTAAAAAAATCATTGTTGCCAGATATTTGTCATCAGGAGCTTAATTTATAAAATTGTAAAGTTATTCTGGTGTAAATGGTTTTGCCTTTTGAGCTAGGTAGATACATGTTTCTCGGATTTTTTTACTCGGATTAAGATGCAACATTTTAACCGCACGTAATTTTAAATAATTCTCTATATTAATCCAATTGTTCATATTGAGTGTACTGAGCAATGAGTAAAAAGTCCAGAAAGATGATTTACATTGACTGCTTATTCCAGTAAAATATACCAGCAGTGCATTTTCTGTAACGATTTGACGTTCTTGTCGCTACGCGCCAATCCATAAAATTTGTGCACACAATTTTATATTTGTTCCGCGATTTTTCGTGTAATACATTATATATTTTATCACTCGCTACTTTCCTTAATTCTGTCGGTTTACATAATAATCCATCGTCACTAACCGAATTCATCGTTTTTGGCATAATTATTTAACTTGATTTGAAAACGTCGAAACTATTCATAAACGTCAAATCACCTTCCTCCCCTCAATAATAATGGACCGTTCTATGTATTTCACCGTATCGGAAAAGAATTTTGCTTGATCAGTCACCTTCGCGTCGCGTTTAGTGAGTTATATAAACTCACAAGTGAGTTATAACTCACGCTATTTGTTTATGGATACTATTAATTATTCAGACGCAGTTCATCAACGATATAACCTAATAGAGTAGATAAAAGTGTATTACTAAATGATACCTCTTCGACGAAGGATGCACACTAAACAAGTGAATTTACTATACTAAAATTAAATGAATGAATTAAAAAAATACCATAGCAGTGATAAGTGAACGAGACAAGACTTGTCGAGAAGAGAAAGCTAGAGAGATATTCACTACTAAGTAGTGAAAATCGCTTTCTCTTCGACAAGAATTAATTTTATTTTCTATTGCCACCGCTGTAGATAAGTTTTTCCGTTGTACCGTGTAAGTCTCTTAAGATTGACACCCAAGGGGGGTGTCAATCTTAAGATTCTCACTTCAATCTCACTTATCCTTTGCCGATTTAACTCATTCAAAAAAGGAGTAGACGCGGTTTTTGATGAATTTTTATAATCTGAGAACAGATATTAAAAATCTCGTAAAATACCTATACAGGGTGGAAATGAAACATGTTTTTTTTAAATGGAACACCCCGTATATTTTTAGAACAAAATAATGTCCTTAATATTCTGAATCCAAAAATGTGTAATTGTTATATAAACACTCCACCTGTTCGTGAGATATTACTAAAAACTTATCACATTACGGGTGTCAATTACAAAATAAGAACATCAAGATACCTCTGGAAACAATGCATATTTGCATTGTTTATCTGTTGACAGATGTCATCCAGTTTTTGTGAGATAGTAGTTCACTCTCTTAGATATTAGCGTAAAAATACGTAGTGTTCGTAAAGAAGCAAGTTATTTTGAAAATGGTATATTCATTGGAAGAGCGAAAAGAGTTACTTGAAATTTATATTCAGTGCAACAAGAATAAGTCTCTTGCTCGGAGGGAGTATGTTAGATTATTTCGAGAAAGGCTACCTCCTTCCAAAAATAGTTTTAAAAACATTTATGCAAAGTTTAGGAATACCGAATCTCTGAGAGACAAGAAAAGGGGAAGGCGAAGAACAAAAACAGGAGAAGACACAGAACGCGTTATTATATTTTGCTGAAAATCCATCCAAATCATCATATTCCGCAGCAATAGAATTGGATATATCACAAAGAAGTGTGATAAAAATATTACATCGCCATAATTTTAAACCATATAGTATTTTGCCCGTTCAATATTTAGACGACAACAACCCTCAAGACAGGTTAACCTTCTGCAGAGACATACTTGATAGAATAGAGGAAGATGATGAGTTTCTAAGTCATGTCTTTTGGACTGACGAAAGCAGTTTTTCTACTGCGGGAATTTTTAACAGAAAAAATGCACATCACTGGACAGCGGAAAATCCACATATTATAAAAAAAATAAAAAAACAAGGATACCAAACTGTAAACGTGTGGTGTGGCATCCACAAGAATGCTATTGTAAGTCCTGTATTTATAAATGGGCCCTTAAATGCACAACGTTATGTGGATATTCTTCAACATCCAATTGAAAATTATTTAGATAATATTAATTTAGTGGACAACAGATCTGTTATTTGGCAGCAGGATGGAGCACCACCACACTCTGCAAGGAACGTCATCGATTACCTAAACAGAAAATATCCTATTTGGATAGGAAGGCACGGTGTTATACATTGGCCCGCTAAAAGTCCGGACTTAACACCTATAGATTTTTTTCTCTGTGGTACGATAAAACAAGATATATACGAAACTGGGGTTTTTAATAATATGAATGAGTTAAAAGAATGCATACTTGTAAAAAATGAGGAATTAAACCAAAATGGTGATATATTTCAAAGGGTGAGAAGCAATTTTATAAAGCGATGCCAAATGTGTATTCAGAATGGTGGTGGTTATGTGGAAAATATTTAATTACGTTACGTGTAAATAAATAAAATTGTGTTACTCTATTGTGTTACTGTATTAATATTGACTTTTATTTGTTTTTATTAGGATTATGTTGTTTATTGTTATTACTCGTTACTGTTATTGTCACCTATATATTATTTATTTATTATCTCAATAAATGGCATTGTTTCCCGAGGTAACTGATATGTTTTTTGTTTTATAATTGACACCCGTAATGTGATAAGTTTTTAGTAATATCTCACGAACAGGTGGAGTGATTATATAACAATTAGATATTTTTTTATTCAGAAAATTAAGGACATTATTTTGGTATAAAAATATACGGGGTGTTCCATTTAAAAAAATCGTGTTTGCTACGAGATTTTTAATATCCGTGCTCAGATTATAAAAATTCATCAAAAACCGCGTCCACTCCTTTTTTGAATGAGTTAAATCGGCAAAGGATAAGTGAGATAAGGGGGGGTGTCACTCTTAAGAGACTTACCCGGTACCTATGTTAAAATTTATCGAAACTGCGCTAGTGATAGTCAATAGTCTCGCCATTTTTTTAGGTAAGTATTTTTAAAAAAATATCGTACGACCATCTGGAGCTGAGATATTTTTTTTCCAAAAATTGCTGTGTAGTTTCCATTTATTGCAGACGTTTGAAATTTACACGTTCTCTTGTTCAATACTTAGCCTGCGATAAAAAACATATTCACATGCTGGTGAAACTTCTTGGTAATTGCGATTGTGCGAAGTAAGCAAATTCACATAAATAAATTTATTTTTTACTATAAATCAATTTAAATAAATGGAAGACAAATTAAATATAGCATCACAAAACCTGAAATAAAGATAAACTATTTAGTTGCCTCGTATTTTTGTAAAGTAAAAAGAGTACAATCCAGCCAATTAATATCCCCTTTTACATATCTATTTTAACGGTATCCAGCCCTCTATGCAACGTACTTTTCCTTTAAAAAAAACTGTATAATTTTATAGACATGTGTTTAATGCACCTGCCCTATTCCATACTAATCACCGTTGTATCCGACTTTCCACAAAACTAAACAGGCTGCTCTGCTGCAAGTATTAACCGTTTGGTACGCTCATGAGCCAGGTGGGACACCTGCCGAAATATATAAGGGTTACGGGGAGCGTGAGGGAAGTGGAGACCTCAATAAACCAAATTGTGTTTAGTGTAAATAAGGGTAGGATTAATTAAGTTAAAAAGACGGCGGATAAAAGTCCAGCGCCACATACACGAAATGTTAATTGTATTTATTGCTCATGTGATATGCGAGTGTAGATGGGAACATAATTTTATAATTCCTAGAAGGCCGTGAAAATTTTTGTTTTTATCCCATATATTTCCAACTGTAATACATTAATCTATGAAGTATTGGGAGTGCAATAGTGTATGAATTGAGCCAATTTCTAATAATACGTATAGAAAAAACAGAATTATATTTTGTTAGACTGGAGATCGCACTTGCCCCGTATAATGGGGTAAGTGCGTTTCTGGCTGTAGTTTCGTACTTAAATGTTTTGGGGAAACCGCGGATAGTTCAATGCAAAAACTAAAAAATCCTGTCTCCAGATTTGTCGTGAATCTAGTGGATACAATTTTACCGCTAATTGAACGAATGAACTTAAATGAACGAATGAGAAAATGAAAACTTTTAATTTTCAATTACCCACGCACTTACCCCAGATCACATTTTATTAGGGGCAAGAGTAATTTGTAAAAAAAAAACAATATAATTAATAACACTGAAAATAACACTTACCACTTGAAGGACTAGGTATATGTAACCAAAAAAAACCTATAAAATGTTTCAGATTACCGAAGATTATTATAAACTATGTCAACTTAGCAACCGAGAATTTTCCATAAAAGGTTATGTCGTGTGGTGACATCTCAAATAATTAAATTACATATCTCTACTAGGAACTGATTTAGAGATTTATCTCAAGACCCGTTAGAGGGTGACACATGTTATGCCTTTGTAATTAAATAATTATGGCATAGTCGCACTTACCCCAAAAACGCTCTTACCCCACCTTACCTTATTCCTTATCTTAACGATTGACACTTCACTTTCCCAAACATATCTTTTTAAATTCTATCTGAAATGCCTCGGTAAAACATTTATTGGTTTGATTTACTTCCTTGTAGCATGATTTCAAATCAGATCAGATCACATTTTAATGCGACAGAAAGAAATAATTAGAACAGATTTACTTAAACTTAGAAAATAGGTGTATCTACACTGTGACCGAAAAATAAAGGGGACGTTTTTAAAACTAATAGCTTACAGCAATAGCTTACAGCGGTAAAACTGCAAACTAATTACTGTGCCCTCACTGCAACTTAATGTCAATGAATTCGTTGATTTTTTCGTGGAATTTATTTATTATTTAACATTTTTATTGAAGACGTAATTTTGTTATAGTTTTATTTTTATGAACTTCACATATGTCCTTAAAAATATATAAAAAATATTCATTATCTGGGAATCTGGAATATGTCCGGAGTGCGGATCGAGATCCGCTGCACTTAGGCCCCATTGGGCCCCTTGTGCTTCCTCCGTGAGGGAAATGTCTCCCTAGGTCATCGACCAGCCCAATGTTGTACAAAAGGTGATGATGTTGCCCAGGGGCATTTCCCTCAAATTGGCCATAGAAGGCCAACGTTCCCCCAATATGGATTCTCTGGTCGATGACACGGCGGGACATTCGCAAAGTACATGCTCGATCGTTTCATCTTCTTGTTCACATCCTCTGCAGATGGGTGTGTCACTTTGTCTCATGTTATAGAGGTGTTTCCTTACCGGTTAGGATTCCTGTAACAAATCGCAGTTTACCCCTGGACATTGCCAGATAGTTCCTCGCCGTCTCTTCGCTGGGATATCTCAAGAGATTTCTGGCCAGCTGACAGCTACTTGTTTCATAACATAACGTCTTAAATTTTATGTGGGTGTTTTCCTTTATTAATTGAAGTTTCGCTGCAACTGGTAGCGTACTTGAAGGACCAGGCCCAAGGATACTCAGGTTGGCTGCCTTCTTGGCCAGTTTGTCAGCTTCTATATTGCCGTTGCATTGTGAGTGTCCTTTGACCCAGCACAGGCAGATGTTATTCATCTGACATGCTCTCACAAGTGCTTGGTGACATTCCCATGTTGATCCTTTAGTTATTTTATAATTTTTCAGGGCCAGTAGTGATTGTCTACTATCTGTGCAGATTCTTATTGTCTTGCCCG
This sequence comes from Tetropium fuscum, assembly GCA_964058915.1. Taxonomy (NCBI): domain Eukaryota; kingdom Metazoa; phylum Arthropoda; class Insecta; order Coleoptera; family Cerambycidae; genus Tetropium; species Tetropium fuscum. The sequence goes on from CAXKVY010000875.1 coordinate 261,222, forward strand.
TTATTTCTCTGCGAGCAATCTCTTGTGCGGCTATGGTTATACCAGCGAGTTCTGTTTGTACTACACTGGCATTTTTATCCATAGTCCAGCTGCATCGGAGTCGCAGATTCCTGGAATATATACCACAGCCTGCTCCATCCTTTTTCTTTGATCCGTCCGTGAAGACATAGTTTACACCTTCAACGCCGGCCTCGTCTTCACCAGTAGTATGTATGGTGTAAGGTTTATCAAAGACAAGCCGAGGCGGAATACCATCTGCACATGCCTGTAAAAGGGGTATGTATCTTTCTGACAGCCTCAGTCCACAGGCGGCTTCTGGTTTGGCCACAGCTTGCATTTGGTAGTATGCCAACATATTTAAGGCGAGTCATGGTAGTCAGAGCCACTTCTTCTAGATGTAGGTCTAGTGGTGGAAGACACAGCATTATCTCCATTGCTCTCGTTGGTGTTGTTCGCATGGCTCTGGTTATGCTCAGACAGGCAACTCTTTGTACCTGGCCTAGCTTGAGTTTTGCTGTTATTTGTTCACTCTTGGGCCACCAGACAACAGCTCCATAGGCCAACATTGGTCTTATGATAGCAGTGTAAATCCACAGGACCACCCTGGGTTTCATTCCCCAGATTTTCCCTACTGTCCTGCGACACTGCTCGTATGATATGTAGGCCTTATTTATTCTTCTTTCGAGGTGAAGATTCCAGTTTAATTTAGCATCGAAAGTTACCCCCAAGTATTTCACCTGTGGTGCAAAATTTAGTGCTGTGTTTAGGAGAACAGGTACTCTCATTGGCTCCAGTTTTCTTTTCCTTGTAAAGAGTACCATTTCCGTCTTCCTGGGGTTGACGGATAGGGCATACTCCTCACACCAATTTTCGATTATTCTTAGGGCCATCTGCATTCTCTGACAGAGAGCTCCTTCGAATTTTCCATTAAGCAGTATCGTTAAGTCATCTGCGTATGCAATTGTGTAGAATCCTTCCACGTTGAGGTGGTTTAGGAGTCTGTCAAGAACCAGATTCCATAGCAGTGGTGATAAAACACCTCCCTGCGGACAGCCTTTCGCAACCAGTCCTCTTATGACAGTGTCTCCTGCACTGATTTGTACTGCTCTTTTAGAGAGCATGTTGGATATCCAGCTGCTCACAGTATTAGGAACGTTCCTATGTGTTAGGGCCGCTGTGATTTTAGGAAAGGTGGTCTTGTCAAACGCACCCTCTATATCTATGAAGACACCCAGGGTGGATTCCTTATGATTCAGCGATTTCTCAATCTACCACATGGAGGGCAGTATCGGTGGATTTTCCTGGCGTGTATGCATGTTGGTTGGGGTGCACCGGATTGTTAGTCAATGTTACATCCCTCAGATATCGCTCACATAGCTTCTCCATTGTCTTACGGTATGCTTTGGGGGTGGAATAGTCCATCCTCCCTGCTTTTGGTATGAACAATACTTTTACTTCTCTCCATGTCATTGGGATATAGAGGTGTGCTAAGCACATCCTAAACATCCCAACCAGGTGCGGCAGTAGTTTATCCAGGCCCCACTGAAGTAGTGCTGGATATATGCCGTCGATGCCCGGCGATTTGAATGGGGAGAAGCTCTGTATTGCCCATTTGATTCTGTCTTCACTTACAATTTGGTTGGCGGTTTGCCAGTCCGAATTTGTTGGTTGGGTGTCGACTTCATTTGGCCATTCCCTACTATCTGTTGTGACAGATTCAGGGAAGTGAGTTTGCATGAGCAGCTCTAGGCTTTAGGCATTATTCATTATAATAATGTTATTAAACCACGTAAAAACCTCTGAACTCTCTTTCATATCCGAACAGACTATATTTACTAAACCGGAATATACATTTATATATTTTGGCTTTCGATTCCTGACGTTCCACAATATGTCTACATTTTCTGGGTGTTCTACGCCAAGATGCTCTATCGGAACGAACCGTATAATCTTAATTGATAATTAATATAATATCATAATCGAAAATGAGATTTTCAATAATTAATTTAGCGCGGCGGTCTCTACAATGAGGAACGGGGTCAAACGTGAATCGAGTTGCCCTTATAGACGCGTATTTAAGTTCCATTTTAGGGCGATTCCGTTGTCCCTAATTTAATTGCCACCAGAAGTTTGATTAACGGCGAGACAATCGCGGGACGGAGGCGCAATTTCTATTGCGACGCATTGATTTTTCGAAATTTAATGGAACAGGCAAGGGCAGCGGGGTGTTTAAATATTTATTTTTCAATTTCCTTCTTGCTGTAGGTCGGCTTTCACAGGTGTTCTTTCATTTCATTTTCATAGCCTCTGTCGCATATATAGCTTTATTGATATAATATACAGATTGGTTCATGTATAGCTGTTACACTAGGTCAAATGGGCTATATAGGGTGTCTCAAAATTAACGCAAGATTTGAATTAAATAGAAAACACAGTTTTTAGTCTTTTGATTGTTATTTTTTTATTGAATCATATATATCAAGTATATATGGATAGGGTTATTTATGGAATAACACATGGGGCAAATGGCCTCCACGGCTTCGCATGCACATACGCACTCGTTTGTCGAAATTTCCCATGACCAGTCTGCATAAATGTGGCTGAATTTCGTTGATGCAGCGTTGAATCTCCTCCTTTAATGCACGGGTGGTTGTGGGCCTGTTGACATAGACCTGTGATTTCAAATAACCCCATAAAAAGAAATCTAATGGTGTTAAATCAAACGATCTAGGGGGCCAATTCTGATCACCGAAACGAGAGAGTACAAGACCTGGAAATGTCTCATCCAGTAATTGAATTGTTTCACGGGTTGTATGGCATGTGGCACCGTCTTGTTGAAACCACATATTGGCCACATCAATATCATCCAATTTCGGCAGAAAGAACTATGTTATCATGTCGCGATATCGAGCACCAGTAACATTGCTTGACCAGTGTCATTTTCAAAACAATATGCTCCAATTATGCCTCCAGCCCAAAATCCACACCAAACAGTGACACGTTGTGGATGCATTTGTTTTTCGACACCTTGATGGCGATTAACAAAGCCATCAAGGTGAAAATGTGCTTCATCGCTTAGGATGATGTTGCTCGAAAAATCAGCATCCATTTGTTGATGTTCAACAATCCATTCAACGAACTCTCTTCGGTGTGCATGGTCATTAGGCTTCAGTTGTGGCGTCAATTAAATTTTGTAAGCATGGAAACACAGATCTTTAGTGAGTATACACTGTAGAGAGCTTCTTGAAATTTGCAATTCTTGCCCACGACGCCGAATTGAGGTTCCTTGATTGTCACCGGGACTCTCACGCACTGCTTCGATATTGACATTTGAACGGCTTGTTCTTGGACGACCAGTGTGTTTAGCGTCTCCAACGCATCCAGTCTCCCTGAATTTTTCAATTAATCTCTTCAAAGTTGACGAAGTTAAAACACTATTCCGACCATATTTTGTATGAAATTTTCGAACTGCGGCCGCCAAGCTTTCATTATTTTTTAAATATTGTTTATTACTGAAGACACGTTGTTCTATCGTGTAACGCTCCATTTTTACTAACCCTAAAGTTTTTTGTTTAGGGCTGCCGACACTTTACTGCACAAATGGCGGCAAATTCAAATATTGCGTTAATTTTGAGACACCCTATATAATCATATATCATATAATATGTCCCATTATACACTCATGGACACAATTAACCAATATTTTTTGGTATTTGATGATGTTTTTTGTTGATGTTATTCATCTATAGTCTCTTTGGAAAGCTGGAGAGTAACAAAAGCTCATAAAAAATGGGAATCCTCTATAAATGTAGTCCGGGTGCTTGTATGTATGTATGTATATGGGTCGGAGTGTAGTGGAAGGTAGTGTTACACTCCCATTTCACCACAGCACTTAGGCCTCATTAGGCCCTTTATGCATTCCTCCTTTTTACTTGAGTACTTTTCTTCAAACCATCCTATTTATTACGGGTGGCCTGGTGGCAAAGTATCTACAATTTGTATGTATGATAGTATGGTTCTGAGTTACTGAGATTAATTACTCTGGTCCTCATTACCATTTATTTGGGACCACGCGTCCGCGGCAGATGTGTTGAGTGTTCCCAGGTCTCGGGCAGACGCCACAGTCCGGGCCCAAGCCTGCCTAGGTCACCCATCCAAGTGCCACCAACGCCCGCCCAGCATAACTTTGAAGATCTTACCGGTCATGTCTAAGCGGCTAGGCAGTCCCATTCAGTCACCTTAATCGCCTCTTACGATAGGTAGGAGGTACCCTGGGTCTATTCTACAATTGTGGCCCCGAACCCAGAGGGGGAAAAGTCCGGGTGCTTTCTATAAATTCTATAACTTATGTTACTTCCAAGTGAGTTCTCTACTTTACGTAAGTTTTCAAGTTTTATAGCTCCTTGTGATCTGTCCTTGTCTAATTCGTTTCAAACTCTGTGCCGTGCTCGCTCATTAGTATCGGCATTGGTTTAAAAAGAAAGATTTTTAGTAAGAGTGTCTAAAATTCGATTATGGAACACGCTTTAGAACTTTAAGGAGACTTTTAATATTAAAGGAAGCTGTTTCCGATCGACCTTTTTCTTTTTGAGAAAAATAATAATGCCCCGTTCTCCAAGGTCGCGGGAATTAATACGAACGTAAACGTAATTACAAAGTGAAATTTAATTATATCAATAAAAAAAATAGAAAAAAATTATTGTTGGGCACCAACAACGAGATTGAACAGGTCGCTGGTCCTGACTAGCTGTAGCGGAGAGATATGGTTGTGAAATCGAAGGCCGTTGCGATACAAATAAGTTCGGTTTGTGGAATAACACTATTCTTACCTACGCCGGCTTTTACTACGAAAACACTAAGGCAGGCTGCGTACGTTCACTAAAATATCAAATAATAATCCGCCGGCTACGCGGATTAAGGAGAAATAAAAACGAAGATTCCTTGTTTAAATTACAGGGAAAACAAAAGGACAATCCGTCTCAAGTCCACAACGCGAAACAATCTAAACGCCTTAAATGAATTATCATAAGTATAACTGCAAGTCAACTCACGAAATGCAAGGCAAAACGCGAAAGCAATAGCAATTGAAAACGAAGGCGAAATAAACGAAACAGCTGCTAGGGCAAGAACACAAATCCGACAAAATTAATCAACTATCAAGTTCCAGAGGAGAACAATATTAATCAAAAAAGCACGATTGAAAAAAGGCGATGTCACTGTAACTCAAAAATGCGCAGAATCCCTGATTTTTGAGATATTTTTAGGCATATTGAAACTCGTATTATATTATAGCTTGCATTTGCGCTGTGCAATCTATCGCGGTATGCAACAAAGCTTTACGTAGATTATGGAACTAGTCATAAATAAGAAATATTATTTAAACCAAAAAATCTGATTTCCATTTTGTAAAAAAAAAATTCCAACCCTGAAAGTATGCTATATTATAATAATTGGCTTATTGTATTTTAATATTCCTTATGTATTGTTTCAGGTGCGGACGTTATTCGTAAGCGGTCTACCAATGGATGCCAAGCCTCGGGAATTGTACTTATTATTTAGAGCTTATGAGGTGAGTCTTCTGAACCATAAATTTACATTTCTTATGCCTTCTAATAATTACTAACATTTTTGATGGAGCAGCCATAAAATATCGGCCTAAAAGGACGCTTCGAAAAAAATTACTTCGTACCACTAAATTAGGAAATCCGTTCCCTAAATGAATGTAATATTTAAGCAATCCTCGCTGGCATATTTGCCTTGCCTAAATATTCTTTGTCGAATTCTTAATCAAAGATATCTTTGTAGACTCTTATAAATTCATATATATTCTGAATCAAAAAGGGTCTTGCAGAAGGGTTGTATTTGAAGGGTTAAGGGTTCACGAAGAAAATAAAGGATTTTTGCATTTTTTTTCAAATGATTATATTGTTTCGTGTGCCGAACAGACATTTAATTTAATAGTCCGCTGCAATATTTTGCTTCTAGCGGAATTCCGAATTAGGAATCCGTATCCCTTTCTTAATATTAGTTAGTATTTTATTATTATTTTGCGAAGTCTCAGTTTCTGTCCAATTTCTACATCATAATCATAATTTGTGTATTATTAAATATGTCACTTATTACATGTTTCTTTCTCAAAGGACACTGTTCAGAATATTTGGGAAACGCTATTTGTACCTCATTAAAATTCTAACAGTAAATTCTCTCTCTGAAAGAAAAACACTTTATTTACTTTAACTGCTAAACATAACTTCACATAACACACTAAACATACATCCAAATTAATAAAATATATAAATATAACATCCCAGATTGGATCAAATAGCGCAGGGCCGGATTTACCATATACCAAAGTGGTCTGTAGCCCAGGGCCCTCAACCTTCTAGGGGGCCCCGCGTCCGGGTCCGTTAATCTCGAATCATACTTCAAAATTCAATTATCATTCAATTAACACTCGGAGTAGTTTCCACAAACACCAAAACACTTTCACCGTGAAATTTACGCTTGTCTAATCACGCTTCAATGATCGGTTGCTAAGCAACGCGTAAAGGGGGCTATACGGTATAAGTCCATTGTCGCTATTCATACTACTTTTACATTTTACAATTTCTATGCTCTCAAATGCATCCAACTGTCTATTATTGGTCACATTTCTAACTAATCTTAAATTACTAATATCTATTCTATGATTGTTGTCAAAAGCATGTTGTGCAACAGTAGACTTATCTGTTCTTCCATATTTTAGATGAGCCATATGCTCTTTAAATCTGGTGTTAATTGATCGTCTCGTTTGTCCAACATATTTTCGAACACAATCATTAGGTACAACTAATTTCGTAAATCCCAGACCTTTCATTTGGAACAATTTTATCCTTTGCATTGTCTAAAAGTTGTTGTAATTTATTACTCGACGAATGAATCGCTGTTATACCCACGTTTTTGAAGACCTTACTCAAACCACGAGTAAACCGGGGTTGGTACGGGATGGATACATATTTTGGAGTCTATATCCTTTTGAAAGGTCGCAGAATTACGTAGTGTGTCCTTAAATTTACGCTTCCTAATTAGTTTTTCAACTATATCTCTAGGATAACCATTACTCATAAACATAAACTTAGTAAACGATGGACAAGAAAATTAAAACTTGTCATTTTATGTTGATAGCAGTGGTGAGAGTCATTAGGGTATTAGGGGATCGTACCGATATCTTTTCTATATATTTGAAATTCTAACCTATTGTCACTATTTTTAACTACTAATACATCTAAAAATGGAAGTGTTCCATTATTTCCTAGTTCATATGTAAACTTTACAGAAGTGAAACGACTATTTAATTTGGAAATGAAGTTTTCTACAACCGCAATATTAGTGTCAAGCACGGCAAAAATGTCATCCACATACCTCAGCCAAATCCTAGGAAAATACTCGAATTCTTCTTTTGCTTCAATTTCAAATCGACTCATGAAGACATCAGCAATGAAAGGCGATAAACAGTTACCTTCCTTCATGTTGTTCATAGAAGTTGTCATTGAAACGGAAGCAATTTTGTTTCATGCAAAGTTTTGTAAGGTTTATATATTCTTCTATTACTTCTTTTCTATAGTTGTTTAATTCGAGTAAACCCTCAACTCCAAGTCCAAGATCTATGGAATTGGTACACTCAAGTTCAAGAGTAAAGAGGACTATTATGAACGGGTAAACAACCTAATTAGTAATGGTTCTTATAAAGACAGTAAAGACCAATAATAGACAGTTGGATGCATTTGAGAGCATAGAAATTGTAAAATGTAGAAGTAGTATGAATAGCAACAAGGGACCTATACCGTATAGCCCGCTTTACGCGTTGCTTAGCAACTAATCATTGAAGCGTGACTAATGATTTAACCATAAATAGTATAAATAGGGTAAATTTTTAGTTTAAGATTAGTTTTTAATCGTCTCCGGATGATGCCAACTTGGTTGGCGAAACGCACGTCGAACGAAGTGAAAGTGTTTTGGTGTTTGTGGAAACTACTCCGAGTGTTATAATTACATGAAAGGTTCCAGCCCTATCCAGTAGATAGTATTTAAATTAATTTCTCAAATTATATTTGACATTATTTTAGTTAATAGGCATATTAATTGTTAATATAAATAAAAGTAATTTCTTAACCAAAAGTTATAATCATCTGATCCAATCAAGCTTTCAAATTTCAAACTATACTAAAATATCACATTTCTTAATACCTTTTTAAACTTTTTGTATTTATTTTGCTTTAAATTATATCAATTGTTTTTTTTTTCAGGGTTATGAAGGATCACTATTAAAAGTAACAAGTAAAAACGGTAAAACAGCATCGGTAAGTATTTATTTGAATTGCATAGCCCTTTATAAACATGTTCCATTTAAGAGTCCTTATTGCTAATATAATATGGTATACTTTGCCGGTATGATATGAATATTTTAAATAATTAATGTAATGAATGTCTAATAATTAGTCGCCTGTTGATTTATATGTTCTGCCAGTGACGTGACTGCTATATTTCATTAAGAAATCTATCGATATATACGATACACTATGATCACTATCTAAAATTGGATTAATAATATTTGAAACTTCATGAGAAGCGCATTCGATCAACAGCTAAAACCCAATATCTCTTCCGAAACGAGTGATAGGCGAAGTTCCATGTTACATGAAAATTCACTGCATTTTTCTTTTCATTAAACGTGACTTTCTTCATGCTTGCTTATACGCTGCGATCACTTTCAGCCTCATATAGTTTGGGGTAAATATAAAGTAATTCCATAATCATTCCAATGTTTTCACTATTGCAAATTTCATTACGTCGAAGCGTTGATTGTAGAAGCAAATTCATTGCGTTCACAAATACATCCCCCCCCTTTTCACAGATACATTTTGCACAATATTGAAATAATTTGCAAATTGCAACTTTATTAACATATCGACTCGATACTTGGTAATGGTAATAGTTCCCATAATCTACACACTGGCTCAAAACTAATGTAGACCCATGAATTATTTTTGGAGATTGTTTGAATTTTTATCACTTCATTGCTATCTATTTTTGGCTTAAATTGTATGGATATATTATTTATAGGATCAACTTTATCGTTGCTGTATAGGGAATTCGTTACAATTACCTATTCGCTACAGTATTTCAGGACTTCACTCCATTCACATTATCCAGAGGGTATCACATAAGTTTTATTTCCAAATATTTTTATACATGACTTATAACAGAAGTCATGTGATAACCCTGTTGATACAAATTCAGACATAGATTTATTCAAGTGATATCTTCGTTCACCAAGCCACCAACCCTTATATTTCTTCTGCATCGTTTGATATACGTTGTCAGCGTTGGAAGTACATCGACAAATACATTACAATGTAATTCTGATATATTCAAGAAATTTTTCCAGCCAGTATGAGTGTTTTATTTGAACTACAATTAAACTATTACTGACATCTGTAATATATACATTGCGTGTTTTTATGTATTACAGATAGCAGTAATAGTTTAATGCGGCTACACCTTTTATATAAATACATTTTCCACCATATCTCTGATTAATAACCATCAAGACACATTATTATGAATGAGAGTTTTAGACACCCCCCCCCCCACCACATCTCATATATCTCCCACCACTCCCCCCATTACTGAATAAATTCTCCCACCAATCATATAAATGAGAGTTGAAGAACACCTCCCATAAAAAAATCAGAGGGGAGATGGGGGGGGTGTTCTTCAACTCTCATTACTTTACTACTCGCCAGGCTTCTTCTAATTTTGATGTTCTTTGCCAGCGTATCTCAGCAGATTTCTGGCCAGCTGACAGCTACTTGTTTCCATCCATAAATTTCTTATCGGTGTTTTCCTTTATTAATTGGAATTTCGCTGCAATTGGTAGTGTACTTGAAGGACCAGGCCCAAGGATTATCAGGTTGGCTGCCTTCTTGGCCAGTTTCTTCATTGCCGTTGCATTGTGAGTGTCCTTTGACCCAGCACAGGCAGGTCACAGCCTAATCCTTCCTCTTTCTTTGATCCGTCTGTGAAGACATAGTTTACACCTTCAACGCCGGTCGCATCTTCACCAGTAGTTTGTATGGTGTAAGGTTTATCAAAGACAAACCGAGGCGGAATACCATCAGCACATTCCTGTAAAAGGGGTATCGTTTTGACATTCTCAGTCCACAGGCGGCTTCTGGTTTGGCCACAGCTTGCGTTTGGTAGTATACCAACGGATTTGAGGAGGAATCATGGTAGTCAAAGCCTAGATGTAGATCTAGGGGTGGAAGACACAGCATTATCTCCATTGCTCTCGTTGGTGTTGTTCGCATAGCTCCGGTTATGCTCAGACAGGCAACTCTTTGTATCTGGTATAGCTTAAGTTTTGTTGTTATTTGTTGACTCTTGTGCCATCAACCAACAGCTCCGTAGGCCATCATTGGTCTTATGATAGCAGTGTATATCCACAGGACCACCCTGGGTTTCATTCCCCAGATATTCCCTAGGGTCCTACGACACTGCTCATATGATATGTAGGCCTTATTTATTATTCTTTCGAGGTGAAGATTCGAGTTTAGTTTAGCATCGAAAGTTACCCCCAAGTATTTCACCTGTGGTGCAAAATTGAATGCTGTGTTTAGGAGAACGGGTGCTCTCATTGGCTCCAGTTTTCTGTTCCTTGTGGACAGTACCATTTCCGTCTTCCTGGGGTTGACGGATAGAGGATGCCCCTCACACCAATTTTCGATTATTCTTAGGGCCATCTGCATTCTCTGGCAGAGGGTTCCTTCGAATTTTCCATTGAGCAGTATCGTTAGGTCATCTGCGTATGCAATTGTGTAGAATCCCTCCACGTTGAGGTGGTTTAGGAGGCTGTCAAGAACCATATTCCATAGCAGTGGTGATAAAACACCTCCCTCTGGGCAGCCTTTCGCAACCAGTCCTCTTATAACTTGTACTATGATTTGTACAGCTCTTTTAGAGAGCATGTTGGATATCCAGCTGCCCACAATATGAGGAACGTTCCTATGTGATAGGGTCGTTGTAATTTTAGGAAAGGAGGTTTTGTCAAGCGCACCTTCTATATCTATGAGGACACCCATGGTGGATTCCTTATGATCCAGGGATTTCTCAATCCGACTTGCTAGTGCACATGGAGGGCAGTGTCGTTGGATTTTCCTGGTGTGTATGCATGTTGGTTGGGGTAGACTGCACAGGATTGTTAGTCAATGTTACATCCCTCAGATATCACTCACATAGCTTCTCCATCGTCTTCAGTATAAATGAAATTATGCTAATAGGACGGTATGCTTTGGGTGTGGAATAGTCCATGCTCCCTGCTTCTGGTATGAACAATACTTTTACCTATATCCATGTCTTTGGGATGCAGAGGTGTGCTAAGCACATCCTAAACATCCCAACCAGGTGCGGCAGTAGTTTATCCAGGCCCCACTGAATTAGTGCTGGATATATGCCGTCATTGCCCGGTGATTTGAATGGGGAGAAACCTGTATTGCTCACTTGACTCTGTCTTCACTTACAATTTGGTTGGCGGTTTACCAGTCCGAATTTGTTGGTTAGGTCTCGACTTCATTTGGCCATTCCCTTCGATCTGTTGTGACAGATTCAGGAAAGTGAGTTTTGATGAGCAGCTCTAGGCTTTCGCAAAGGTTGTTGGTCTTGTTGAATTTTTGTCGTTTTTTAGTTATGAGTTAAGTAGTATAAAATAATATAATATGTCTGTATTGTTGTTGCTTTATTTATGTCCAGTAGTGTATGTATATGTTAAAAATATATATACCTACTTATCTTTAGGTCAAAAGAGCCAATTGTGTCGACACGTAACTCAGAAACTGGTCATAGGATTGAGTTGTGCCCGTGAGAACCTTTTATCAGAATCACAAGAAGTACAACATGATTGAAGTACAATATTGAAATATGGTGGTAAAATCCCATATGGATGAATCACATAATTTGGAAGATATACTTACGTTGCTTTTCCTTGCAAGATGTATTTAAAATCCCTAGCCTAGGAAACTCCTTTTCTCCATTTTGTCTAACGGTCTCTTCGTATTGTCGGCCGTGCAAAGTATACCATTTTATAACCCATAAAGACGTATAAAAATAATAGCTCGGATGAATATATTATTCCATGTGAAAGCTCCCCCAGTTATACAGTTAAATTCCTAATTTACAAGGGAAATATAATAACCTCATATCGAATTTTTGTGCCTTTCCAGCCCGTGGGGTTCGTGACTTTTAACACACGAGCAGGAGCGGAAGCGGCCAAACAGGACTTGCAGGTGGGTCCTTAGTCCTTTAAGACGGCAAACTTACGTATATATATACAAGTTCATTCCCCCTGTAACATATCCCTTACTCGTAGCCGACGCATGCAACGCACCGTGTGTCACCCGCAGTTTACCTGCTTCCACAGCAATAGATTCGACTCCCCTTTCTCGTTGTCCTCTCATGTGTAATTCCCTTAGATAACATTAAGCCGGTACCTGCTGTCCCACAAGTGTTTTCCCGACAAGTACTGAGCTAAATTATTTATAATGCTACCTGGGTTAATTAGCATTTCTCAAGTTGTAGAATACGGAATGGTCCAACCTAATTATTAGGTGGCGTATATGGCGCTATGCGGCAAATTATTATGTGCGGGGGCGTTGGTGTCGTTTATGTAGAGCGTGAAAAAACACCTAAATAACTCTTACATATTCATAACATGCACTATACTATATTTTCGATAGCGGCTGTTAATCATGCAGTGGCGCACCTACACCCCCGCCTGTCCCCCGCAGCCCTAGGGCGCCCTCGAGAATACTTTTTTTTTTTAAATAGGTTGGGCTTCCGAAAACTTGTTCGATTAGCCACAGAAATTTTTTAACCATTATTTGGTTGCTTAATCACAAATAATCAACTCAATCTCAAAATTGTAATTATATCATGAAATAAAAAAAATAGGAAAAGGAGTAATCATACAATGGTACAGTGTAACCGTGTTACTGATTTTTGTTTTTCGCCTTTGTTAAATAACTACACACATCTATATATACATATATACACATACATACCTCACAGGAATGAGGCTAGGAAAAAAGGATTACAAGCATACACTAGAAGCGATAAACTTGTAATAGAAAAAGAAATTTACACTGCAGAAGAACTGGGCAATACTGAACTACCTGCACAATTTACAACACACGAAAACAACGTAGACATTGAAGTAGATTCTAATAGTGCCCCATCCACCCCTAACCCAATAGGAAGAAAAAAACGTTTACTAAGAGAATTTACACTGGATGAGGAAAGAACAACAAGATAACAAAAAAACTAAATACCAAGACAATTAAAAATAAAATCAGTGCTGTTGAAACCAGATCCCATTCTTCAACAACTTGTAACACCTCTCCTCTTTAATTAAATTACCTTAATTAAAGGGCCTCTCATCCAGGAGATGTGACGTAATGAATTTTTCTTTGTTGCCTATCGGCTGCTCAGTAGCTCAGTTAAATACGGAGGTCGTGGATGAATGGATTTGCTAGAGGCTTGCACTTAGATACCTTTAGATATATCACCAGAAAAATCACAGCTTGACAATGACCGGCTTGATCTACTCCTACTTAAAATTTTGTATAAAAATACTTGGACGCCAGGTCAAGAGTACTTAAATAGTACAGAAGACCGCAGAAATGATCTGCCAATAATTATCAGCTCTTGTGACTCAGACTTTTCCCAGAGAAATAAAAGATAAAGATTTTTAAAAAACAATATATTGTAAACCTTGGAAAAAAGTAAAGTGGAAATATTCCTTAAGAGCTGGTATTTCCTAGGGGCAATTAATTATACAAAAATACCTTTTCTCTTTTCTGGAGAGCCCCTCGTGAATGTGCTGGGTTTCCTAGGATCCTAGACTGAAGCTTCGACTTGGTGGTCCAGCTGAGCTGAGACGTAGCCTCTAAGGGCGATGTATACCGCAATGGGTGGAATGGGCCGGTAGTATCAGGTAGTATCAGTATCAGGTTTTACAAATTTTGAAGAAAAAAATATGTATAAATTCCCGCTTGATATCCGGTATCAAGAGTGAAATTATACTAAAATGAAAGTGGCAAAAAAAGTGGTAATAATATACCAAAATAGAAAAAATATAGACGTGGCTTTTGTACCCACAGCTCACTCCAAGTAGTTGCTAGTGTTTAAACCGTAAAATTTAATGTGGTATAACACCTATTTTAAGGTTTGCCCTAAGCAAAAAATGGTCGAATTGCGACTTAATTCCCCTTCGGAAATCCTTTAATTACTTGGCCCAGCTATAGAACACTCACACATATATATATTAATAATAATAAAATATTTCAGACGATACCTGGTATTTAAGAATCACTACACTAAAACACCGAAGATATATCTTCGCGAACGTAAGCCACGGTCAACAGGCTCAAGCAAGCAGGTCGGCAGAAAGAGAGCGATTTTTTGCGGATATCGCGTGTAAACTTACTTGCTGAGAGCACGCGACATTTAGCAGGACGGAAAGGTAGAAATAACGGTAGATGGTGAGTCGCGGTAAATTTCTACAAGTTCGCGCGGTTTTATTTCAAATATTTGAAATAGGAATTCAAACATTAGCCATAAAACGGAACGGAATTTATTTACGCTACAAACTAACAATAATTGAACTTATTATATCAGTACACTTTATTATTTTATTATTAAAATACATTGAAATTTACAAACCCTATACATATTCAAAATGTACCTTTAAGGATATAGTCATTTCATTTCTTCATTATGTGTCATTCTTGTAGTCTTACCATTAATCAGTAACATGGATCAATATATCCGTGATATCAATACTGAAAATTATAACACCTGCAAAATAGAAGCTAATCGTTATAGAATATTTACTGAAAACAAAAATAACAATAACCTTTCAATTTTTCACATCAACATAAGAAGCATTGCCAAAAATTTTGATGAATTCCAGGTATTTCTATCCCAATTTAATGAATCGTTTACCTAGAACCTAGAAGATTATAGATACTAACCTATATCATATAAATAACTGTGAGACTATCCATTACGGAAATCAAATTAACCAAAATGATGGTATTATTGTGTATATTAAAATGGCTTAAACTTCTCAAGTATATCCCTAAAAATTTGTGAAATTAATGCGATAGAAATCAAAATAAAAAATAATAAACGAATTATAAATATTATTGGATTATATAAGCCACCGTCAACATGCCCATTACTTTTTACAGAACATTTGTCAGCGTTGTTAAAAAATAAAAATGCAGAATATAATATTCTTATTGGCGACATGAACATTGATATAATTCTCTAATTCTCTAATCATTTAGAATATGCCACGGAATACCTTAATGTCCTGAGTGAAAATGGTTATATCCGTGCAATCTAAAACATACATTGACCATATCTGTTTAAAAAAACGTACTGAGCAATTAGACAATATCTATGCCGCCATCATTAAAAGTAATATTACGGATCACTATTCTACTGGTAGTATTATAAAAAATATAAATAGTAAAAACAACAATGAAAATAGCAGTTATAAAAGTGTTAAAAAACTGGAAGATGAAAATGAAAACTGGATATGAAGCTAAATGACGTTGAAATTTCAACAACATTCTTTGTTGAGAGGTTTAAGAAACATATTAAAAACTCTACCAGAATTATTTGAGTCAAAGAATCTGTGAAGAGAAAGCCATGGATTACCAATGGAATTATTTCTTCTATGAAAATGAGAGATAAAAAATATCAGGAATATCTAAGAAACCCCGATAACGAAGTTAAAAAAAGAGAATATGTCATATATAGAAATAAAATAAATTAATTAGTAAAAATAACAAAAAATAAATACTTTCAATAAAAAATTGAGCAAAACAGTAATTCAGCGAAACATATTTGGGACACGTTAAACGAATGCTTAAATCGGAATCCCAATAAAAAAGACGCTATCAGTAACATTGTTTTGGAGAACTCCAAAGCAATTGATAAATGATAAATTAGAAATGGTTAATAATTTTAATGAATACTTCACCGAAATAGGTGAAATATTAGCTAGTAAAATACAAGCAATAATTATAGTTCGGAACCTAAAAGAAATTGTGTTTCACAGAAATCCATATTCTTGACTCCAACTAGTCGTGAAGAATTACATATCATCATAAATTTAAAAAATGGAAAAGCACCGAGGATAGAGCAAATTAGTAACGAAATTTTGAAAAAATGTGTTAATTTTATTATAGATCCCCTCACTTGCATAATAAGTCAATGTCTACAAACAGGACATGTACCATCTCACTTTAAAGCTGCGATCATAAAACCTATTTTTAAAAATGGTGAAAAAACAAAAATGTCAAATTATAGACCAATATCGCTGGTTTCTGCATTAGCCAAAATATTTTAAAATATTTTGTTAAAATATTTTGTTAATCATAAAGTTGAGATTATGTACTTAACTATTTGTATAAGTACAAACTACTTAATGATGTGCAATTTGGTTTTCGTGAAAACAAATCTACTCAAGATGTAATAACTAATCTAACTTCTAAATTATATAGTGCACTTGATCGCAGTAAACCAGCGCTATGTGTCTTCGTAGACCTAGCTAAGGCTTTCGACACGATAAGTCATAAACTTCTGTTAAATAAATTAGAAAACTTTGGAATTCGTGGAAATGCCTTAGACCTATTTTGTAACTATCTAACGAATAGGAAACAAAAGGTTGTAATCGACGGTGTTGATAGTGACGAAAGAACTGTAACTTGTGGGGTACCACAGGGTACAGTTCTAGGCCCTGTCCTGTTTACAATATACATTAATGACTTATCTGCACTTGATCGCAGTAATCCAGCGCTATGTGTCTTCGTAGACCTAGCTAAGGCTTTCGACACGATAAGTCATAAACTTCTGTTAAATAAATTAGAAAACTTTGGAATTCGTGGAAATGCCTTAGACCTATTTTGTAACTATCTAACGAATAGGAAACAAAAGGTTGTAATTGCCGGTGTTGATAGTGACGAAATAACTGTAACTTGTGGGGTACCACAGGGTACAGTTCTAGGCCCTGTCCTGTTTACAATATACATTAACGACTTACCTGCCTTACCTTCAGAAGGCAATATCATATCTTACGGAGATGATACTGCAATATTCCTCGGTGTAAGGTGTAAACTGGCAGGATCTACGATCTTCTGCATCGACGAACCTGAAAAAGATAAAAAAAATGGTTTGATAATAACTTGCTTACATTAAATTGGGATAAAACTAAATACTTGGCAGAAAAAATGATAAGAAAACTCCGACATTTAATATACAAATTCAAAATAGTAAAAGCGTTTTTGAATTTCAAACAGTTGAAAATAATGTATTATGCTCTTGTTGAGTCGGTATTTCAGTATGGTATAATAACATGGGAAGGTGTAAGGGAAATATATTCACAGCCGTTAGAAACTTTGCATAAAAAATTATAAAGATAATCTTAAATAAACCCCCGATAAACACCCGATTTTGTACTGATCAACTATGAGTTAGAAATATTGGACTTAAGATAGATCTACGCTAAAGTTATACTAATTTATCTCTATAAAAACAAGCAATTTTTGCACTCGACAAAAAACAAATGGCTTCATCAAATTAGATGCAGCAAAAAAAGACCTTTTGTTTATATTGGACAGAGATTGTATAACGATTTGCCTTCTAACATTAAAAATTGCGTAAATATATTTATTTTTAAGAAATTGGTTAAGAAATGGTTGAGAGAGAACGAAAGACTGTTCTATCAGTCTTAACATAACACTAAATTTTGTAAAACCACTACCTTTTCTTTTCTTTTTTCTTTTTCTCTTTACTCTTTCTTCATCTCTTTTTTCTTTTTTGATTACTAATAAATTTTTCTGAATTGTATTTAGATGTATCCATCCATTCGCAAGTTTGGTAAATTGGTAAGGCATGAAATTGGTAAAGAAATTATTCCATAGGGTGTTTTAAAATTAAGGATCTACAACAACATTTTAATTAACCCTGTATAATGACTAAAACGCAAGCATATAACAAAATACTGTATAAACGGTGGATAAAATGATCAATTTCAACTTATTGATCATTTTATCCACCGTTTGCTAAAAAAATTATGAAAATTGAACTTAAAATAAAAAAGTTATGAGACCTTAAACTTTCCCAATTATTAGCGTTTTTTGTGCCCCTGAGTGTAATTCGATATCGTTTTAGAAAATTAAGGCATGCATAATTTAAAGGCAGCAAGGCGACGTAATAACATATTTAAAACGCATTAAAGAGTTCCTCGCAGACAATTTATCAATACTGCCAACAAGTAGAAGAAAACAAAAAAGAGAAAGCAATAACAACTTCACGATGGCAATATTTATTTAGTCTAACCTTAGAGTTAAATTGCCCAACGCCACTTTTCGATACGTCTTACTCTAAACGCGGATCAAATAAAAATGTTTCCGGAAACTTTTCCTGCTTAAAGTTTAATGCTTTTTACACCGTTTAATAAATATTTATGAAATTGTAGTAACTTTAGAATTATATTAGTATTTATTACCTAGCTGAGATTGTCGTTCAAAAATTTTTCGTTTTTAAGAGCTGCAAAATCACAATGTTAATAATAATCACCTATAATTATGTATAGGCAAGTATTAAAAACTTGAAAGCTTGGCCTTTTAGCTAGACACTTTTGAGGATTTCTTCTATTCAGAGCAGTCTACTTAAAATAATGTAAAATTGAAATGAGATTTAATAGAAATTGGAAGCAAGATACCTAAAATGCACATTCTTTTACTTTTTTTAGATTTGTTTATTACACAATAAATTTGTATTATAATTACCCCCATTTGGTTCTAATTCCGTTTATTATTTGCGAAATTATTTGATTCTCCTTTGGTTAATGTCGCCTTATTATGTTACTCATCATTCGTGCAAATTATTATTCAGTCTTGAGATATGTCTTATTGTAAAGTTTCTTTAATGGGTTTATACAACACGAGATACCAAAAATTGTCTGCACCTAAATTTTGTTTTCAATTGTGCAGTGCATCCAAATTATATGCTAATTTTAAAGTAATATACAGGGTGTCTCACGGTCGATGGTACCTTAGACGTTTACGGAAAACGGGACAGTGGATTATTCTGAAAATTTGGCCACAAATTATTGCTCCTGTTGTATCGATGTAAAATATTTTTAGCAATGCAGCGTTGCCGCTTATACCAAAATGTAGCAACATCTTCGATATTTCAAATGAGACACTTTCGTAAAGGTTCTATTCTTAAAGTTAACCGTTTTCGATATATTCAATTTTTTTATTAAAAAGGCACTGCCTAATTTAAAAAGATTGTTACAATAATAAAGCTTGAGCTAGAAAATATAGTTGTTTTTGTATTAAATGCGTAAAATGCCAAAAATTCTCTCGAATGTGCCATGAAAACACGAATTTGATACATGAAATACAAACAACATTTTTTGTAAACTGTTAATGTGAATTTACATCGTCTGAAATATATTAAAAATAAATACTTATCGCTTTTAAGCGACTGGTCTTGAAAATATTATTCAATGTTTGCAGTAAAATCGTATTCAAAAAGTCCAAAATAACTAAATACTACTTCTCTTTTCCATACATGTTATCCAATGTTATCAATACTTCCAATACAATTTCACAGCATCCAGTGGTCTTTCTGTGTCGTTACTATAGAAACGGTTTAACGGTTTGTTAGCACGCCGCGTGTTTGACTGTGTTTGCTCGTAGTTGCTTCAATTTCAAGTTATTTTCAAGAAGCTGGATGTTGATTATGATAGTGATACCTCATCAGATATATCTAAGAAAGCAAATGCAATAGCATCTAATATGTTACCGGCCAAATCCAAGTTAATATATGAGAAAACATATGACCAATTTCGTGATTAGTGCGACAAGAAACATGTAAAAAAGGTTTTTGAAAATGTGCTTATATGCTATTTTCAGGAAAAATAAAAAAAATAACAACCTCCTACGTTATGGAGTGTCTACTCAATGTTGAAAAGTACATTGAATGTTAAGGAAAATATTGATATAAGGAAGTTTTCAAAATTCTAAAGAAATCTATAGTTTTATTAATGGATGATATCAATAAATTTATACAAGATGCTGATAACGAAACAAATTTACTTTATAAGGTACAGATATAATCATAATTTTGTAAGATTAGTAGTAATTTCAATATTTTTTATATGTAGGTTGTCCTAATTTTGGGTATCAGCGGTGCTTGTCGCCGTGAAGAATTAATACATATAACTATTGATGCTATTGAAGATGCTAGATCTATATTGATTGTTAAAATATCTGATACGAAGACCTATTGCGCAAGAACGTTTACCGTTTCAAATTCTGATTATATTGAGATATACCGCAAGTATAGAGCACTATGGCTGCCTCATACAAAAAGTAACAGATTATTTTTGAAATATTCGAGAGGAAAACGTATTAACCAACATGTGGGGATAAATAAAATAGGAGAAATTCCCAGCTTGATTGCAAAATGGCTCGGAAAAGACATTTATAAGAGCTACACAGGTCACTGTTTCAGGAGAAGCTCTGTAACTCTTCTGGCCAATGCAGGGGGCAACATTACATCCATAAAACGTCACGGTGGCTGGAAATCTGCCTCCGTAGCAGAAGCATATATAGAAGATAGTTTGAATAACAAAATTGAGATTTCTATGAAAATATTGAATTGCCCATCTTCTTCCAAACAAATTAATATATCTGATAAAATTTTGGAATCAACTCTTCAAGAAATATCTAACGTTTCTGATCAGCAGCAACATGGAACATATTCGGGGTTTTATGTTGGAAGTAATTGTTTACTATCAATTATTATTCCAATACATGAAAGTGTTTTATGATGAATAATCAGTTAATAATTGACTCTGTTAAAAATAAATCCTTCAAAAAGTAATATTTCATGTTTATTTTGTGAATTATTTTGGCAGTGAAAAAAAGTCTTTTTTCACGGTAAAAAAAAGACTTTTTCGCGGTGAAAAAAAGACTTTTTTTCACGGCGAAAAAAGTAAACATATACGCATGAATAGAGATGCAGAAAGGTCAAGTTTTTTTGGCAATTGTAGAAAAAGTCTATTTTTTTTTTAAATATATCAAAAACGGTTAGCTTTGAGAATATGAAACAATTACGAAAGTTCACCTAAAAATTGACGTAAAATCCAAAAATACAATCATATACAGGGTGGCCCATTTAAAATATCGAATATGTTGCTACTTTTTGGTATAAGCGGCAACGCGGCTAAAAATATTCTATCGATAGATCAGGAGCAGTTATTTAAGTGGCCAAATTTTCAGAAAAATCCCCGAAAATGTCCCGTTTTCCGTAAACGTCTAAGGTACCATCGGCCGTGAGACACCCTGTATACAAATCCAACATGTAAAGTAATCTATGATTTTCTGTTTTAACGCTTAGATACATATATTTTATATAATTTGCTACTTTTGGAGATATATTAAGTTGTCTTAAATATTATAATTGAAAATGCCACGACTATTTTATTTCCGTAATATGCTTCTCCGAAATGTATTTTTAATTTTTATATACATTCCAGTATCCATAGATTTATTTCTTTATAATCGCTTTCAATAAATGAAATGATTATTAGATACCTATACTTCCAGGAAGTTTCCATTATAACACACCTCATATATTATTATATTTTTCGATTCTACATTAGAATCTGGGTAAATTTCATTAAGCTTGTCTACCTATCTCTCACCTTCCTTGAGATGTTAATTATTTTCTCATTTTTTTTTATACAGTGCCGTTCAATTGAAAGGAAACGACTCTTATGAGAAATTTTGGAAATTTTCCCATTGTGAAGCAGGCTTTTGTAAACAGATCACATTCAAAAATATTTTAGGTTGAAGTATCTGTCAGTTACAGGGTGACAGCATTTTATATACAGTATTTATTAAGGAAAATCTATATGGTAAGGACGTCTCTTGTAAAAAAATCCATTAAATTAACAAACTAACTGAGAACTTAAGAAAATTACTATGAATTAATATTTGGTCTAAGCACCATTCGCGTTTATAACTTTTTGAAGCCTATTTCTCATAGACAATATTAGTGTCCTGGTGTAATCCTCGCCAATATTTTCCCAGGCATTTTCAATCGCCAACCACAGTTCTTCTACGTTCGCTGGTCGGAAATTTCTGCTATACATGTCTTTTTCCATTTGTGCCCATACATTTTCTATCGGATTTAAATCCGGCGGCTTAGAGGGCCAAGGCAGAGTGTTAATATGGTTTGTATTTAGCCATTCAGTAACAACAAGTAATTTGTTAATAGAGGAATTATCCTGAAATATAAATTTAATTGAAATATGGAAAAAGGAAAGAGGAAATAAAAATATTTTCCTGCTGGAAAGTGAAGTTCTCGGGATATAAAATGGAAACGGAACGTAACATAACATATTCCAAAATGCGAGCGTAGCTTTGACCAGTAAGACGCTCTCTGATTCTCCAAGTAACACCTGCTCCTTGGCAACATATCCATGCCCACACGTTGATAGAGAAGCGACCACTACGAGCTGTAGGATTTATATAGCGCTCTTCATATCGGCAATTTCTTGGGCGGTATATACGCACAGAGCTATCATAGCAGGATTGAAATACTTTTTCGTCTGAAAAAATTGTGTTGTCCGAAAAGTTCTGTGGCACACCGACAAATTGGTTGGCAAAGTTTAAGCTCTGCTCCTTATGCCGAGGCAACAGAGCAACTTTATTTGCAGCCGAAAATTTCTTCAGCTCAGATGCTCTGATACGTCGTCTTGCCGTTTCCACCGAAGCAGGAAAATTTGTTAAGAAGCAGGCAGTCACTGCTGTATCAAAAGGATTCTGTCGGAGGTAGTCAAGGACGAGTTCGTCTTCCTCCATAATGCTGAATTTCTGACGGCCCCCTCTATGGACGTACTCAACAGTTCCTTCTTCATTTTTGCTTAATTTTGTAAATGCAACCTTTACTCGCATTCAAAGTATCTGCAACTGCTTGCATTGACCATCCGTTCTGCAGTAACATCACAGCTCTCATTTTTTGCGGTTCAGTTAGGCGCGGCATAATGATAATAATAATAATTATAAGGAAAACCTCAAAATATAGAATAATTATTAGTAAATTGACAAATAAAATTGACAATGAAGTTTTGATTACCTGAAAGCCTGTTTCACATTAATTTAAAAAGTCGTTTACTTTCAATTGAACGGCACTGTACCAAAGACCGTCAAATAAGAAGCAGCTATCATGTGGCAATAACACTAAAGAAGAGAAAAAATAGGAGTATTTATTTTTGTTAATTTTCATGCCAGAGTGTTTGTTAGCACACCTGTCACCTGATATGCTAAGTGTTGAGATCAGAATTTAATTGAAGTTAAAAATGCGTAACGAAAAAATTATTCGCTGCAAAAACATTCTGTTATAACATTGGACAGTGTCAGGTTACCTTAAATATACACGCTGTCGAAATTGGAATATCATGTATCCCTACTAGTATGCGCGTCCGTTTGCAATGAAAAAACAATGGTTTTATAATTACTCCCAACAAGAATTACAAACGGCAGGCGAAACATAATATTTAATTTTAATTATAATAGGTACAGGTATAACATAATTTAGACGGAATATAATACTTGTGGTTGTTATAAAATTATAACATATAAATATTATAATTTTAAGCTATAAATGCCTTTTTTGCGTAAATATTGCAAAACAAAAGTGAAATCAACATATTGAACAAATGGAAATTGTTTAGTCATGACTACAGGGTTGCAAAAGTTTAAAACAAATTGTATAAAACACATGTTCGAAACATGTTTAAAACACACTTGAATTTTAAACACAAATGGTTTAAATCATGTTTTAAACATTTGTTTTAAACATGTTTAATGTGACATTGATTTTGATTGATTTTCTAATAATAAATTAAAGCTGTGTACTAACACAAAATTTTCTTTATTTCTAAAAGTATTATGTAATAAACAAACACTGAAATGAACAATCTGTAATAAGAAAAAATAATTCTGATGGAATAAACTTAAACGGCATACAGCGAACATCAAACGAAACAAAAACTAAACAATTCTTAATAATATAAAACAAAATAAATAAAAATAATCTTTCTCTTCAGTACGTTCATTATTATTTAATTCCTTCATAATTGCAACTAGTGTAAAATTGTATACCGCCACAATTGACCATATTAGTTAGGTTATGATCTCAAATTGGCGCGGGTTCCTAATTTAAAAATTAGTGTATTGATGTCTGGGGACTCAAGTTCAGGGCGTTGTAGACGTAATATAGAAAGTCTCTTAGTGAAAAAAGCTGGCATAAATGCCGCAAAAAGTAGTTCAGAAGATGCGGTCAACCTCGAGTTAGGGTGGGTCAGGTACGCGAGCGTATGTATTGCATCTTACTTTGGGGCTTACGTCCCAACAGAAAATATAACATAGGCACTGACTATCTATTCACTTAATCTATGGTATTACGCACCACCGGCCCCCTTAATTCGTTGCTCGTATGCCAGATGCCACGTTTCCTTCGCCAGTTCGATCCTAACATTCGGAACTATCAGTCTACGTCATTTACCTGACATGCAGAATAAGCATAATACTAATTTACCATCACAAATCTGTTTACTGTAGCTAATATTGTTCGGCATAAGAGCCATTATCGATCTGCCGTCACCTCGCCTAGATCCACAACATTTGGTGGATGTCGGGAAGATAAATTTGATCTTATCTTCGCCCAGGTAAGGGCACGTGCTACGGAGCACATGGCTTTATTGCTGACTGGGGTGAGGATTAATTCTAGTCATATGTTACGCCACGGCATCGGCACGAAAAGAAAAGTAATAGCAAGGACTATATTTAGTCGGAGTATGACAGCATTTATTTCAGTTGTTGAAGGAAAATACGAACACTATTTATCTTGTGGGGAGTTGTGAAGATTCCGTGCCGATAGAAATTATGACATTATGACAATCACAATTCACTTGATTTGTCAATTTTGTAATTTCATATCGCTACATTTGGTTCGGCTAATATTGAGAATAATGAGTAAAGAAATTAATCAGATTATTCGAAAAAATACTTTTGTCCAACCTAAGCGCGTGCTTCAACTATTATTAAACAAATTATAAAAAACAACTGTTTTTTTCCTCATACTTTCGCTTTTTAACTTTTTTCGTTGTAGTCTGATTGCAAAAACAGTCAAAGATAATAATTTATTCGTAAGTAATGTCATAAGGGCATCTAAATACTTTGCTCTGGGTGCACATGCTACTGTCTTCCAGGCCGAGGTATTTGCGATTCTATCCTGTGGGCTGGAGCTGCTAGCTGGCCCACAAAGAACTGGTAGAATCAATATATGCTCCGGCAGTAGAGCTGCCATCTTGGCACTTAGTGCCGTTGAAGTGCGCTCAAAACTGGTTCTGGAATGCAAGACCGTCCTCGAGACGCTCTCTCAGAGGAATAATTTACGCCTTGTCTGGGTCCCAGGACATGCTGGTGTACCGGGAAATGAGAAGGCCGATCAACTAGCCAAATTAGGCACTTTAGAGACACCTACTGGGCCTGAACCCTTCGTAGGGATCTCCAGAAGCACAGCGGTTCTCTCAATGAAGACTTTAGCCCAACAAATGTTTCAACATTGTTGGACAACTGTTCCAGCCATGACCAGGCCTGGAAAGAACTCATATCTGGTCCCGACGCTGGGAGGACCAGACAGCTGCTGAAATTAAGCAGATGTAACTTAAGAACAGTGACAGGCCTACTGACCGGTCATTGCCACCTAAGACGACACCTTTACATAATGGGTCTTGTGGAAGACCCTGAGTGTAGGGGATGCTTGGAAGATGAGGAGACAGCAGGGCATGTTCTGATGAATTGCCCCGCTTTCCTGCATACACGTATGCAATACCTGGGACAACTGATGCTGATGCCCAGGGACTTTAGAGAGCTATGTCCCAGCCGCCTCGTTGGCTTTATTAAGGCAACTGGACTGGTATAGCTCTCGAGAGGCGGGACGTGACGGGCCCATACTGAGGCCTATACGTCAAAGGGCAGAGCCCCCGCCAATCTCAAAAATCAAATCTCAAGGGCATCTAATTTTTCCGAAAAAACTCGAAAAAACACGTTGCTAGGTAAAGAAACAAAAAAAAACAAAAACACGGCAAAATTAATTTTTCCACAACTAATCAGCGGCAAATTATGGCACAAGTCAATTTTCGATTTATGACGTTGAAGGCCGTTTTCTTCGAGGGTGCTTCGCTAAGTTCATATGAAGTTAGCAAAGCACCCCAAAAAACAAAAAAACAAAAACACGGCAAAATTAATTTTTCCACAACTAATTAGCGGAAAATTACTCACACAGTAGTTTTGATTTTAGCTTAGGGTGCTTCGCTAACTTCACGTTCATGTACATTTTTACCTTCAATGTCGGACTGTGGAACAATAGGAAATCTTCGCAGATTTGGTTCTTCAATGTAAAAAATAAAGTGTGCAGTTTTTTACATTGTACCTATACCCAAATCTGCGAGGATTGCCTGTAGATAAAATGTAGGTAATTTTATAATTTATGACGCTATTGTTTATTACTAGATCTTGAAATCGTGAAATATTAATTGACAGTTTAGTTATTAAACCTCAATTATTATTATACGAATACTATTACGGACGTGTAGTGCTAAGTAGTCTATGCATATTATTGCCTCTTTACCAATCCCCGCCAAGCTTTCTTTAGTTTCAACCGCACAATTAGACCATTATAGAAACTACTTTAGCTTTTAGTACTAACAAATTTAACAAAGCCATTTATGGATCGTTTCACGTAACAATACTCATTAAAATATATAGAGATATTAATCAGAAAGTGCCTTATTAACCGAATCCGAATACCAGGATGACCCATCGGAAAATTTAGCTCAGTAATTGTCCGTAACATTTGTTAATCACCCGTT
Source organism: Tetropium fuscum (assembly GCA_964058915.1). NCBI lineage: Eukaryota > Metazoa > Arthropoda > Insecta > Coleoptera > Cerambycidae > Tetropium > Tetropium fuscum. Next base: position 288,286 of record CAXKVY010000875.1, read on the forward strand.
CATATAAGACGCATTTTGACATCACAATCACTCTTTTTGTGGGCAATTTTGCAGCAGGGCGTAAGGTTTGACCCCGACATGCCTCAGACGATTCGACTGGAGTTTGCTAAAAGTAACACCAAGGTTAGCAAGCCCAAACAGCAAGCTGCTAACGCCGCCAACACGCACCCAACTTTGATGCACCCCCTCACCGGACGTAAGTACACGATCCACCCCCGGGAAACGAGGGGTGGCTGCTACCTTACCGCACACCTCTCCCTCACTGGTCCCCTCCACCTTATGGCTTCACTCCTTGTAGTCTACTAAATAAATACGAGATGTGACGATGTGACTGATATATCGCGCCGCCGAATTCGACTGGCCGTCCACGCAGGGCGGTCTACTGATAGATCACTTCGCAGACAATCCTAAGCACACGCCAGCGCCAACGCAGCCCTTAAGCTATCTAAACTACCTATGTCAAGCTTGAGTTAGGGCATAAGAATCTTCTAATATTACTTTTCAAACTTATGACGTAGCAAAAGAGGTTTAATTTTTATTGAAACTAATTTATTGACTGTTACTTTTTTCTCAACCGTTTGTCCGATTATTATGATATTTTTTTTCAATTTAGGTTGACTTTCCAGGAATTATATTGTACCCTACTGACTTTTAGAGACAAAACATTTTTGCGGGAATACAGAATGTAACAATGAAGGTGGAGTTTGTTCCATTAAATGGCAACACCCTGGATTACAATACAGGACACCTGCCCACGGCCATGTTATGGTGATTTAAAGCTCAATTTATATGATTAATCACCGAAACCTAAGTGTTAAACTTAAATTGTCTGTTTCTCGTAGTATTGAAACTCAAGAAAACCAATCACCAGTCATCAGTCAATGACCTTGAAATGTAACTAACCTTACCCGTAATTCAACAACATCTAATAAGCTATTCGTTGCATTAACAACGCACCAATTATAAAGATATACAAGCCACCAATGATTTTATAAATTCAATTTATCGGCCAATTTATCGAAAATTAAGTATGTGAAAAACATGATGTGATTTAAAATTGTATTTACATCTCCTCTAATAACGGATAATAAAATGGACCAAAAGAGGATGCTAAGAAATTATGAGGCTCAGAATTGCTGAATTGTACTGTGCCGCTGTACTATACACAGGGTGTTACAAATTTACAGAAGGAAAACCGACATCATTGTTACACCGGGAGTTTCGATAAAACTGACTAAATTTTGACTAAAGTTACTCTTAAGTATAATATAAAATGTAATACAGATCGGGCGAACGGTTGAGAATAATGATCACGGACAAATTATGGTATTCAACTCGCAATTAATTTGCTATTATTAACTGGGGCGATTTACAGCCGTCGCCCTGCGTTAATAATGGCTGTCATTAACTGATCCTTGAATGATATACTAGTATTGTATTCCCTTTTTCACCGTGTGCAAGGTGAAAGTGAAGGCTGAGGAATTCCTTAAGAGGGCGAAAATAACGACAAAACGTCTCTCCTGCAGATGACGCCGATTCATTTCTTATAAGCAGGTTTTTACGATATTATAGTTTTAATAATATGTCTGGGTCCACAAACTACACTGCGCAACTTATTTAACGCACAACCAAAAAGTTAACTCAAATTTGACATTATGTATTTTCGACAATTTTTGTTCGTTTTGGTCGATTTTTTTTTCAAATTGTAGGTTTTTCTCTTAGGAATATCACTGTCTTAGTTGTTTTGGTAAAACGAATGAATTTGATTTTATACCAGGTGCTATAAAAATGTTATGTTTTTTTCCGAAATTTAAAAACGTCCTGTGGGCTATACAAGGTATTGCAAGTTATTGCAATTATAGCCAATTTAAAGCCTCATGTTTTTTCTACATTTTCTTTTTTTATTCATTTGTTTATCTCTGTTACTTCATGAAATACACCGTTTTGAAACACCATATGCTTTTATTCACATGAAATGCATTTATCGGACAACTCAAACAGCTAGCAAGCTATGGAAATCGAAGATTACACGTCATAAACTGACAACTGTGTCATTAGTTTTTTGTTGACAGTCCAGCAATAATTAGTGAATAATGGAACGCCAAACCAGAAATTTAACTCGTGATGAATGTGTTGAGGCAGCTACATTACATGGTGAAGGGTGGAGTTACAACCGCATAGCTGGAAGGTTGGGAGTGTCTCACACAACTATAGCGAGAGCAATTCAAAGGTACGCGGAAACAGGAGAACATTCCAGACGGGCCGGTCAAGGTAGATCTCGTGTTACCTCTGCTATCCAGGATCGCTTTTTAAGAGTAAATGCTGTAAGACAACGATTTATAACTGCAACACATTTAAGAGCACAACTTCAAGACGCAGGTGGTCCACTCATAGGCGTTCAAACTGTACGCCGACGACTAGGGAGGCAAATTTAAACCCAGGATTGCTGCTCGAGGACCCGCATTAACAGTAGATCATCGAAGAGCCAGATTGAATTTTGCCAATGAGCATGTTAATTGGATGGAAGCAGATTGGGAACGTATTCTTTGGACTGATGAGTCAAGGTTCAGTTTGTATAATTGTGACAGACGTAATCGAACAAAAATTGTCGAAAATACATAACGTCAAATTTGAGTTAACTTTTTGGTTGTGCGTTAAATAAGTTGCGCAGTGTATTACGTTTCCAGTTTAACCTTACAAATTCATATCTAGCCCCTAGGCGTATCTCCTGACTGAATTGGAATATCGCTTTGAAATTCGGGTTGAGTGTGTTTGCGGAAAATCTAGCATTCTAAAATATTTTCTATTTTATATCACTTCCGGATATACCGGAAGTTGGCATCAATTTTGTTATTTTAAATGAAACCACCCCTTTTTTACGTTTCTGGATTCTTCATCAATATTAAAGGTAAGTTTCATTATACAACCCTATCTTGATTCTCAACTGTTTTTGAGTTATTGTGATTTTTTTTTAATTTCTTGCATTTAGGTACAGTCTCCCTTTATTGCGGTTATCTTCAAAACTAAATGATATAAATTAATGATTTTTTGACATTCCTTAACATTCTGAAGGGCTATCAACCTGTTAAAAGAGTTTTTGGGAAAAAAAATAAAATAAAGCCACAAGCAACTCTTCAATATCACAAATTTAAAATAAAAAAAAATAATTATTTTAAATGGCACATCAAAATATGAAATACTATGAGCTTCTAAAATTGTTATCTACTGAAAAAATTGAAAAAAACTGATTTAAAACATTTATTTTTATTTTACAGATGATTTAATTTAATTAATTTAACACAAGAAGAAGAAAATATACAACACTCGGAGTAGTTTCCACAAACACCAAAACACTTTCACTTCGCTCGACGCGCGTTTCGCCAACCAAGTTGGCATCATCCGGAGACGATTAAAACTGGTTTTAATCAGTTTTAATCGTCTCCGAATGATGCCAACTTGGTTGGCGAAACGCGCGTCGAGCGAAGTGAAAGTGTTTTGGTGTTTGTGGAAACTACTCCGAGTGTTACAGTTACATCAAAGGTTCCAGCCCTATCCAGTAGTAAGAAAATATACAGTAAAAAAAAATCATTACAAAACATGTTCGAATTGTTGTCGAGACATTTTAATATTCTTTTCTAGACGGACAAAACAGCCTCGAGGATTTGTTCAGGACGAATCTCTCCTATTGCTGTAGATATTCGTTCTTGTAAATCTTCAATAGTCTGCACTGGTGTTTTATAAACACGGGATTTTAAAGTTCTCCAGAGAAAAAATCTAAGGCCAGGGATCGAGGCGGCCAATCCTATGGTCCTAAGCGCCGTAACCAGCGATCGTCAAATATATTGCTTAGCACTGCTGTTACCGCCTGGATACAATGAAGGGAGGGCACCATGCAATTGGTACCAAGATGTCGGAACCTGGTTCAAGGACAGGTTGGTTCTCCAAGAATTCTTCAACGGTACCGTGTGAAAGTTCTACGTACTTAGCGCCATTTAAATTTTCCCTGTACATCGTGAAACTTAATTTGTCTTCTTTCAGCAAACGGAACACATTAATTTTTGTAGGATATTTCGCTCAAGGTTCAGATGCGGATTGTTTTTCGACCAAAAGTGATTAATCCGCGCATTCACTGTCCCTTCTCTATTTAATTTGATTTCATCGGTGCAAATATCGCGCAAAAAATGGGGTTTTCTTGAATTTTAACCAACAAAAATTTACTCGAAATAAAAAATCTTTTTTCTGGTGTCATTTTCGGTAAATGGTCATATTTCTTGTTAAAGGCTCGACTTGCTTTTTTTTTATGAACAAGTGACATTTTTTATAGTAGAAAAAGCAAATCCAGCAAAACCTCATTTGAATAGGGTATTTTCGCAGTTTTTTAACAATGGGAGCAGAAAGTAAATAGTAAAAGATACCCATATTTTTTATGTTTTTGTTTAGTTCTAAAACAAGCTGTAAAAAAATTAATCAAATCATATGACGTCACTAAGCGCAAATACAAATAGTGCGGCAAATGTAGTGATTTTTAGGGTATTCGTTCTGTATTCTGTAAGTTCTGTATTCCTTCTGCAATTAAACACTTATTTCTGAATATTACACTTTATTTTATTTGTCAAAAATTAAGGAAAAAATGTACTTGTTGAATATTGCCCATTTTTGTTTCGATCGAGCGAAAATACCCCATATAAAGCTTTAAATATTTATAACTAGTCAAATTAAAGTATGGAAATTTCAGTTACCACAAATCTCGCACTACAAAGCAGCAAAACTAATCATGTCAATTGTCACTTACGACCAGCGCCTGTCAAACATGATTTTTCACAGCCTTAGCCTACTACTGCACTTTTGTTTGGGTGTAAATAAATAATGAAATGTAAAAATGGACAACAATTCGAACATGTTCTGTAATAATTTTTGTGTTATTGTTTAGATTTGTGCTACCTCGGTAAAATTAATTTACTTTTGTTAATCCTGTTAAATTAATTAAATAGACACATCGCAAAATAAAAAATAAATGTTTTAAATCAGGTTTTTCAATTTTCTCTTGAAATGTCTCGAAGTAAATGGACAACAATTCGAACATGTTCTGTAATAATTTTTGTGTTATTGTTTAGATTTGTGCTACCTCGGTAAAATTAATTTACTTTTGTTAATCCTGTTAAATTAATTAAATAAAAACATCGCAAAACAGAAAAAATATGTTTTAAATCAGGTTTTTCAATTTTCTCTTGAAATGTCTCGAAGTAAATGGACAACAATTCGAACATGTTCTGTAATTATTTTTTTGTTATTGTTTAGATTTGTGCTACCTAGGTAAAATTAATTTACTTTTGCTAATCCTGTTAAATTAATTAAATAAAAACATCGCAAAACAGAAAAAATATGTTTTAAATCAGGTTTTTCAATTTTCTCTTGAAATGTCTCGAAGTAAATGGACAACAATTCGAACATGTTCTGTAATTATTTTTTTGTTATTGTTTAGATTTGTGCTACCTCGGTAAAATTAATTTACTTTTGCTAATCCTGTTAAATTAATTAAATAAAAACATTGCAAAATGAAAAATACATGTTTTAAATCAGGTTTTTCAATTTTCTCTTGAAATGTCTCGAAGTAAATGGACAACAATTCGAACATGTTCTGTAATTATTTTTTTGTTATTATTTAGATTTGTGCTACCTCGGTAAAATTAATTTACTTTTGCTAATCCTGTTAAATTAATTAAATAAAAACATTGCAAAATAAAAAATAAATGTTTTAAATCAGGTTTTTCAATTTTCTCTTGAAATGTCTCGAAGTAAATGGACAACAATTCGAACATGTTCTGTAATTATTTTTTTGTTATTGTTTAGATTTGTGCTACCTCGGTAAAATTAATTTACTTTTGCTAATCCTGTTAAATTAATTAAATAAAAACATTGCAAAATGAAAAATACATGTTTTAAATCAGGTTTTTCAATTTTCTCTTGAAATGTCTCGTTTTTTTGTTATTGTTTAGATTTGTGCTACCTTGGTAAAATTAATTTACTTTTGCTAATCCTGTTAAATTAATTAAATAAAAACATTGCAAAATGAAAAATAAATGTTTTAAATCAGGTTTTTCAATTTTCTTTTAGAATCATAGTACCTTATACTTTTTTTTACTAAAAATCTATTTAAAAAAATGAAGTTTTTTTATTTTTAAATTTGTGATATCGAAGAAATGTTTTTGCCTTAACCACAATAAAGAGAGACGCTCTAAATTAAATGCACAAAATTTTAAAAAAATCATAATATCTCAAAAACAGAATCGAGATAGGGTTATATGTATTAACAAACTTAGCCTTAATATTTATGAAGAAACCGAAAACGTAAAAAAATGGGGCGGTTTCGTTTAAAATAACAAAGTTGATGTCAGCTTCCGGTATAACCGGAAGTGATATAAATTTCAGAAACCGGAATTAGACCGGAAATTAAGTCCAGAGATACGCCTAGAGGGTGTTGAAAAAGATCACCCTGTATGTGTGTGTGTATATACATATATATATATATATATATATATATATATATATATATACACACCATGTGGTGCCACCTATTTGTCAGGTGCCAAAACTGCGAAATAGCTTTAGTTCAAGTAGTAAAGTGAGACCCATAGCGGTAAATTATTAGTTACAAAACATAAATATTTCTAGGACCACCAACTCGGTAATAAGATAATGTTCTTACTTGAAATTTTATAGTGTTTCAAAAATGATTAATCCAGGTTCTGACAAATTTTGATTTAATTAAAATGCTCTCGTCACATAAAATAAAAAATTTGGTCTACACATAATAACGTTTTTTTTTTACGAAAAGTTCACAAAATACAATGAAGAAAAATATGTCATGACATAATTCATTGCTTTGCACCTATGACTGTAATTTTTTTGTGTGATTAGTCAAGTAGTGGCGTCGGTGGTGGTCCAAGCAAATCGTGGATAATCGCAATGTCGCCCTCTTAAATCCTTCAGAAGGAACATCAGAGCATGGCCACCAAGTATACAGTACCTATATCCCTATGTAAAAACATGTTATGTTTGTAACAAAGAAAAATATGAGACATAACCCTAGCAAACAAACCCTAGCAAAAAAGCCTCATTATATCGATCCCATCACACCGCATTTTTAACAGCGTTGTCAAGTATAACCGATTTCCAGGAATTTAAGGAAAAGCAAATGATTTTATATACATCGTCAATCACATTATGATATTATCATATAGTATAAAAAAATTTTGATCACACTATATATATATATATATATATATATATATATATATATATATATATATATATATATATATATATATATATATATATATATATATATACCTTTCGTCATATCATAAAACAATTGAATGAATGGTGAATGGTGAATGAATATTACGGATCCAGTTTACACGTTGCTCGGCCGTGTCACATCGGCATCATCGGCATTCATTGGATGCCGGAATTGCCTAATACCATTGAACGTTTTGTGGTAAAGTGGGGTCAACAATAATTCTTTAAATAAAAGTGATACACTTATTCTTTAATTTAGTGTATTATTTTGATGGGTTTTATGTTAAAATTGATTAGTTATTAGTATTCTATCAAAACATAACAACTTGTTGAATGAAAGCGCCTTTATAGTGATGATTTTAGCTTGCTGTAAGAAAAGTTATACTGCCCCGATCTCCCAATGCGGCAATTTTGGGTATCCTTTGAAATTTTTTTTGTCTCATATTTCAATGTTACAAACAGTACATTGTGTTGTTTAAATGTAGCTTCTGTGTTTATTGCTGCATTTACCAAAAATGCCAAGAAAGTTTTCTACGTCTCACACTAATCATTAATCATATTAGTATTATGGCTCACACAATGTCTGGCTATATCAGGCGCACATCCAAATAACCTTATTATGTATATATGTACACAATCTAGAGCTCGGTATACGAGGCATTATGTGGTGTCTAATATTAATTACCAAGGTGTCATAATACCAATAATAAATTGATGCGGCTGCCATCAAATTAATAAGAAATTAGTTTGATAAATTACTTTTAGAGCGACGTTTAAAATTGTCCAATGCTCCAATTAAGTTTGTATATTAGAGTAGTAGCACGCCATTAATTATTAAACACCTCAATGAAATTCTTCGTTAGCAATAGGAAATAAATAATCAGTCATTAAAAAGTTGTTGAAGAGTTCACTTTCAAGTATGGAAAAAACAACATCCTTATTAGGAAGGTATAAAGACTGTTTTTGTGTAACAACAAGATCTATTTTCTTTTCCAAATTTAAATTTAATGGAAATTTAATTAATCGGGAAATTTGATGTGTTCATTTAAATTTAACTAAGGTAGGGTAAAGTTTCCAGCTTGATAGGTTAGATGATTGAATGATTGAGAATTAATTTTGACTGAAAATTAAATTCCTAGCGTAGGTATATTATATTTGTCGCTAGATTTGCCCGAGCATGGATTGAAAATTATTTAAATTAAACAAAATTTAACCCTTCAGTAAAAACGTCAGTTTTTATCACATAAGTAATAACGTCTGATAGTACCCTCTGGACCTACAATGTCTGTATAATTACAGAAACACCACATAAGGAAACAAATAAAGTCTATCTTATTTCAAAGAACTGTCTTAATATTTTATTGAAGTCTTAACACCAAATTTGTAAAACAAAACAAAAATACTGAAGATTTTGAAGCATTAACTCAAAATAAAATGTGTAAAAATTAAATTATCTTAATTTAAGAAAATGAAAGTAACACATTTTGACATTTAGAAAAAAATTAGACAGAAATATAACATTACACAGTCTCTATTTCAGTTGAGATTGTTTGATTTTTTTTTCGACGAACAATAAAAACATCTGCCTGAAACATTATTCCTTTGTTGTGGGCCATCTTCACTATGTATTTTTAAAAGCTCCTTTATCCTGCTTCGCATAAGTTTGGGAATATGTTGATTTGTTGATCTTCTTCGTAAATGCTCATCTAATAAAGATAATGCCAATTCTTCTAAAAACTGACTGCGGCGTATTTTGGATGAGGTCTTATTTGCATCATGTATGATCAGAGCATTTATTGCTGTAACATTCAAGACACTATAATAGAGAATAACCATAGGCCACCTTCTTGTTACTCGCGATGTATTATATGTAGCACAAAGTTTGTCTACAACATCCACCATACCTTTTGTAGAATTGTACTACATAATTATCTCAGGTTTTCCTCTTCATGCGTCTATAGAATCATCGTGATGCAATGTAGATAAAAGGAGCACATTTTTACGTTTAGGGATATATGACACCAAGGTGCACTTTTCTTGAAATCCAAACATATATGAAGAAACCGAAGAAATATTTCCCTGAACAAATTCTATAGGTAATTGCCGTTTGTGTTTCCTCAAAGTTCCAGTTATTGTTAATTTGTGATTTACAAGTAGAATCTGCTAATTCTTTACTAGTAAACCAGTTATCTATTGTCAGGTTTCCTTTGGTGCCTGAAATACGGCCTACATAATCTCTCTACGACGGCGGATGGACCGTTAGAAACATTATATGGTCCATCGGGCTGGGCTCCAATCTACACCTCCATATTTGATGTGTAATATATTTTGGCATCAGCGAGGGCGAAAATTTTAATTCCGTATTTATTAGGTTGGCTGGGAATATAAACTCGAAAACCACAGCGACCTCTAAACACTTCTTGCTTTTCATCTATAGTAACGTACTCCGACAAAGAATAGTGTTTTGGCAGTTAGAGTTGAACTTTTCAAAGAGCTCTCTTATAGGACATAATTTATCCACTTTTCTTCTCTCACATCTTGTCAATTTATCATCAAATCTAATGTGTCTTATCAAAAATCGGAATCTCTCAGTGGTAAGTCGAAAACATGTCGACATGTAAGTCGAAATAGTTCAATTGCCGTTTCTTTTTTTTCCCCAGAAATCAGAGGCATCTAGGTGATTGGTGTTTCTTACCCCTGACAAGTAAAGCAAACCTAGTAGTGCTTTTATCTCAATTTTATCAGAGCAGTTTTGTTTGAAATGGGATACTTGGCTGCTGAGATAAACTTATTAGTATTTTCAACGATCATATCCAGAATATCGCTATCGATAAAACATCCCCAAATGTCGATAAAACATCCCCAACTTCTTGATGTATCCTTTCGCTCCTGGCAAGTGAGTTATTATATTTTCGGAACGAGTACTCACGTTTTTCGAAGGAAAATATTTTTGCCACTTTATTGTGCCGTCATTTCCAAGGAAGTATGGGTCTTTGGCAGATAATTCACTTGTAGTCACAGTATCCTCTCTTTCGAAATCCAATACTTCTTGTTCAGAATCAGTATTTTCCTCTAGTACTTCAACGTTTTCTGGTTCGTCTTCATCCGCAGAGTCGTCATATTCACTGACATGGATCAGTTTCTTCCAATAAACGTAAAAGTCTAGCCTGATCTGCCTCGGAAGACATTCTGTTAAAGAAAACTTTGTTTTATATACATTACATGCAATATTACAAAAATAATACTTACGTGCTTTGGGAATTGTAGCACGTGTCATAACGTCGGTCACATACACCGTAAGCGTAAATAAATTATCACTAAGTTGTCGCCTCAAGCAGATATTGCATACTAAGGATGGTCATCATATCCCTGGAAGGTACTGTAATGCATATCCCACCACTATCAAAGACGAGTGAGATAAATATGAAAATAGATCACGTAGGTCTGTGACACCGAATGTTAGTGCTGAAGGGTTAAAATTTCATTACATGAATATATTGATTTATGAAAGAAATTGATGCACATGAAGTTAGCAGGTCAACTTTTGCCAATCGATCTCGCTATGGCATAAACATTTGCCGTTTTTTAGCAGCTAATTAATCGTGAAAGAAAAAAAATTGCCGCTCTTTCATTTTTTTTATATCGGGTGTCCTGCTAACTTCATATGATGTTAGCAGGTCACATATATGAAAAATTAATTTAAAAAAATTTATGTTAGCTTAAAATTTTTGCCGTTAATTAATCGTGAAAGAAAGAAATTTGCCGCTCTTTAATTTTTTTTTATATCGGGTGCCCTGTTAACTTCATATGAACTTAGCAGGTCACATATATAAAAAATTAATTTAAAAAAATTTAAATTAGCTTAAAATTTGCGTTAAATTAGCTTTTTTTGGCGCTGGCGAATGGTTCTAAGGAAAATGTTGTAGGCTTCGTTTTATAAACGGAAAATTTATTTATTCGAATATCGATTTCCGGATATAAATCAAATTCCCTAATATTAATAAACCAAGTCGAATGGCAAAATTGCAGGCAGAAAACGAGTTAAAAAAATTTCAACCGGTTGCCCCGCTGAGATAAAGTGATTTTGTTGTCTTTTGTCTATTACTATTAATAAACAAATAACGACAAAATCGCACTGTTTACGATTAAATCAAACAAGTCGAACGGCAAAATCTCAGCCAAAAAACGAGTCAAATAACGAATTCCAAGGAAACGAAAAACTCGGTTGCCCCGCTGAGATTCAGTGATTTTGTTTATTACTATCAAGTTTTTTGTTTATTACTATCGATAAACAATTAACGGCAAAATCGCTCTCTTCACCATTAAGTCAACCAAGTCGAACGGCTAAATCTCAGGAATATAATAACTATGGCGCGATTTTTTCGCTAATTGTTTACAGATAATATTAAATAAAAAACCTCGAAACCTTTTTTTCGAGTCGTTTTTTGGCTCAGATTTTGCCGTTCGCCTTGTTTCATTTAATCGGTAAGAGAGCGATTTTGCCGTTATGTGTTTATCGATAGTAATAAACAAAAAACCTCGAAATCTAGGGCACTCAGCGGGACAACCGAGTTTCTCGCTGGGAAAAGTCTTTTTTGACTAGTTTTTGGCTCTAATTTTGCCGTTCACCTAGTTTGATTTAATCGTGAAGAACACGATTTTCTCGTTAATTATTTATTGATAATAATAAACAAAAAACCTCGAATTCACGGGATCTCAGCAGGGCAACCGAGTTTTCTGCTTGGAAAATTTTTTTTCGACTGGTTTTTTGGCTCTGATTTTGCCGTTCGCCTTGTTTCATTTTATCGTGAAGAGTGCGATTTTGTCGTTAATTTTTTACTGATAGGAATAAACAAAAAACCTCGAGATCCGAGAATCTCAGCAGGGCAACTGAGTTTTCTGCTTAGAAAATTTTTTTTCGACTCTTGGCTCAGATTTTGCCGTTTGCCGTGTTTCATTTAATGGTGAAGAGATCGATTTTGCCGTTAATTGTTTATCGATAGTAATAAACAAAAATCTTAAAAAATACTGAATCTCAGCGGAGCAACCGAGTTTTTCGCTTGAAATTCGTTATTTGACTCGTTTTTTGGCTGAGATTTTGCCGTTCGGCTTGTTTGATTTAATCGTGAACAGTGCGATTTTTTGTGCGATGTTTATTAATAGTAATAGACAAAAAACATCAAAATCACTTTATCTCAGCGGGGAACCGAGTTTTTCGGTTGAATTTTTTTAACTCGTTTTCTGCATGCAATTTTGCCATTCGACTTGGTTTATTAATATTAGAGAATTTGATTTATATTCGAAAATCGATAATCGAATAAATAAATTTTCCGTTTATAAAACGAAGCCTACAACATTTTCCTTATAACTATTCGCCAGCGGCAAATTTTAACCTTAACTTAATTTTTTTTAACTTAATTTTTTATATAATATGTGACCCGCTAAGTTCATATGAAGTTAGCGGGTCCGCACCCGCTACAAAAGGCACCCGATATAAAAAAATGAAAGCGCGGCAAATTTATTTCTTTCGCGATTAATTAACGGCAAAAAAACGGCAAATTTTAAGCTAACTTAAATTTTTTTAAATTAATTTTTTATATATGTGACCTGCTAACTTCATATGAAGTTAGCAGGGCACCCGATATAAAAAAAAATTAAAGAGCGGCAAATTTTTTTCTTTCACGATTAATTAACGGCTAAAAAACGGCAAATGTTTATGCCATAGCGAGATCGATTTGCAATAGTTGACCTGTCAACTTCATGTACATAAGAAATTGGGTAAATTAAATATCCTCATATATTTTTATCTTTAGAGGATTGGTGAAATTAATAGAATGGTAACCATTTTTACAAAATGGCGAGGGGGAATTGAATAGGAAGGCTGATTAATGTTATTTTACTACTCTGTTCGTGAACTACCAACACAAAAAGTCACATTCAAAAGTCGTCTCATGATGGATTAAATTAATTATCATCTTAATATTAAACAACCGCATATTATTTAACCCGGAATACTTCCTATTCCGATAAACGTTGTTGTTATATCTACCATGACTATTTTTGCTCTCCCCTAAGATGGTGTTAGATGTAACTTATATGGACCCCATTATTTATGCATCTTTTAATCAAGTAAAAAAGACTTTATTAGAGCTTTTATGGTACATTTTATGGTACAAATTTATATGTAAATAGGGTCTAAGTTGCCCCGGTCATACCGCAGGGAGTCGATATATATAGCCCCTGAAAGTTATGGCGAAGGAGGGCGGAAAATGTCACATTTCGTATTCAATATTTTGTAGATATCTTCTATAAAGCTTCACTCAACATGTATCATGTATATACCTGTAACCTTACCAAACAAAACAATAATAATACTAGTCACTTTTTAATTAATAATAAGTGGCATATGAAACCGCTAGTGTGACTTAAATTTTAGTGAATTTCTGAATATTCTTGAAGTATTATTTCGCATAATATCACTTTATTTTTATTAATTAAATAATCTAAAAATAATTTTCTGCGTTTAATTGCCCTTTTTTCTGGTTTAGTGACGCAGGAAGTCCTGTACTTTAAATCCACTAGCTGTGTACTTCTATTCAGCTCTACCGGAAGCAGAATTGCCTTTGTATCCCTTTAATTTCCGTTCAAATTAGAATTGTATAATAGCAGGAAGCTGTTTTAAATCCTTATTGTTCTTTATTATGCAATATAACACTTTTTCGCAGCTAAAATCCGATGCATGACCGTACCAAACGCATTTGGTTCATCGATTTCACCCTGCGATAGTTTTCGACGTTTTTCGGCCTAAGAAAGTGGCACTAATAAGATGTTGCAGGTACCTGAGGGTTAATTAATACGTGGCGTGATTATAGGAAACCGAAAACTCGAAAGCAAATAGCCCGCCTAAAACTAGTTGGCCACAGTATTTTTTTACATCCGTTTCTGACAAAGAAGCTTTTTTGTTACTTCCTATTTTAAGGTTTCATTTTATGAGACGCCGTTTGGGACAAATACATTTTCATACAAATAAATTTTCTTTATACCTATTATACATACAAAAATTATGCATTAATATACTATGACTGCTGTAATTGCTATAAACTCCAACTTTGCAAATATTAATTATCATACTTAATTAATTAAAGAGACAATTAACTCGAAGGCTTAACTACAATGGAAATTAAACAAAAATGACAGAATATGGTGGCAAATAAATGTTCGGACGGTAATAATTGATTATGATTTAATAACTTGTAACATCTCCTTTAGCCTGTATAACAGCAAATTCTTTTTGGCTCAGTGACCAGTAAGGATTCATAGAAATTTGGAGTAAAAGAATCCCAAATCTCCTGATTTTTTCTTTTGAGGTCAGGAATTATTCACTGAGAGTTGTTTCGTAAGGCTCTTTTCATATGGGCCATAATGTTTCAATGATATTTAGGTCGGGACTGCTCGACGGCCAGCTCAAGACATTAATATCATTGTACCTAACCATTTTTTGGTGAGTTTGGCTTTATGACAGCATGCATCGTCCTGCTGCTCCAATATGCCCCGATATCTATCTGCATTAAAGGTGCCGTATGAACTTTAACCTTCCTACCCCCTTTGACGACATGCACCCCCAGACCATGACTGCTTTTGGAAATTTCACAGTACGTTTTAGGCAGTCGTTATGGTAGACTTCATTAGGCGTTTGTATCACGCGCTTACGAAAATCCCAAACTCACCCGTCAAACTTAGACTCATCGCTGAAAATGACTCGATTCGATTTTGGCCATTTAGGCATTCGATTTAGCCCATGTTATATGCTTCTTCTTCTTCTGCGATTCTGTTAGCAACGGTTTTTCTTTTGCCTTGATGAAAGTAAAATCTTCATTTAGCATTTGACGTGCATAATTATTGGCTCTAAATAGATCTTACCTTATAAAAACCATAACCCGACTTATGTATCCATTGACGACAAAATTCTCTCGATACATTTATACCTGTTTCTTCGTTCCACACCGCGGTAATGTCTCGTAGAGATGCCCTTCTATGGTACTTACAGATTTTAACAAGATACCTTTGTCCTCTCTTAGTGACTTTACGCGGTCGACCAGAAGACCACCGGTTTCTCCGTAGATTTTAATTGTCTTTTCTCATCGATTTTCCACCCGCATATTACGTAATTATTATTTCACGCACTTTTTTAGGGGTTGCTAAGTAAATACTGTTATTTATAGTGTTGTACTAGTTAGTAAACAACTACTGTTGTTTAGACGACGGAGTGTTATTCTATTTCAAGTAAACATCGTACAAATTTGTCAGACGCCCTTTTTTGACGAGTAAATTTTGATCCCAATTTGATATTTTGGCTCAAACGGCGCCGGCGCTTAATATAATTTTGTCGATTTTGTTTCAAAAAAACCCTAAATATTCTTGACGCTTAAAGCCATTTGTTTTAAGCGGATATTTTTGCACAAATGCTCGACATCTTATAATTTATTATAATATATCTTATAATTTATTGAGAGATGCAAGGTGTTTTAGAAGAGAAAAAGGTCTTAAAAAAGACAAAAACTCAAAAAACATACCTAGAAAAATGGATTGCTTTAATCAATTAAATAACGAATAACAGGAAACAAAACAAAAGTAAATAGAGAAGTAGTATCTGGTGTTTCCACCCCTTCCGCGAATGACCTCCCGACATCTTTGGTTCATACTTAAAACCAAAGTTCTGATTAGGTTCTGATCTAGGCCATTCCATAATTCGACTAGGCGTCCTTCCAATTCTTGTAAATTTTGGGGTTGTCGTCCCTCACTTCGTAACCGCCGACCGATAAAATTCCAAACATGTTCAATCGGGGTTAAGGTCGGGGCTACGGGCTGGCCAGTCTATGTGATCAATTCCTACTTCTTCAAGATAATTTCTCACGATAAGACTCGTGTGGGGACGCGCATTGTCTTGCATAAGTAAAAAATTTGGTCCTATATAGGGGGCATAAGGCAAAACATGTGCCTCAAGAATATCTGTGATGTATCTGTCAGAATTGAGATTTCCATTCACAGTTACCAAGTCCGTTCGCCCAGTCAAAGATATTCCGCCCCACACCATGACGGATCCACCTCCATATAAAGTTGTGTGCAAAAAATTGCATTGACTGTATCGCTCATCGGGTCTTCGGTAGACGCGATTACGTCTGTCACAATTATACAAACTGAACCTTGACTCATCAGTCCAAAGAATACGATCCCAATCTGCTTCCATCCAATTAACATGCTCATTGGCAAAATTCAATCTGGCTCTTCGATGATCTACTGTTAATGCGGGTCCTCGAGCAGCAATCCTGGGTTTAAATTTGCCTCCCTCAGTCGTCGGCGTACAGTTTGAACGCATATGAGTGGACCACCTGCGTCTTGAAGTTGTGCTCTTAAATGTGTTGCAGTTATAAATCGTTGTCTTACAGCATTTACTCTTAAAAAGCGATCCTGGATAGCAGAGGTAACACGAGATCTACCTTGACCGGCCCGTCTGGAATGTTCTCCTGTTTCCGCGTACCTTTGAATTGCTCTCGCTATAGTTGTGTGAGACACTTCCAACCTTCCAGCTATGCGGTTGTAACTCCACCCTTCACCATGTAATGTAGCTGCCTCAACACATTCATCACGAGTTAAATTTCTGGTTTGGCGTTCCATTATTCACTAATTATTGCTGGACTGTCAACAAAAAACTAATGACAGAGTTGTCAGTTTATGACGTGTAATCTTCGTTTTCCATAGCTTGCTAGCTGTTTGAGTTGTCCGATAAATGCATTTAATGTGAATAAAAGCATATGGTGTTTCAAAACGGTGTATTTCATGAAGTAACAGAGATAAACAAATGAATAAAAAAAGAAAATGTAGAACTTGCAATACCTTGTATAGCCCACAGGACGTTTTGAAATTTCGGAAAAAACATAACATTTTTATAGCACCTGGTATAATATCAAAATCATTCGTTTTACCAAAACAACTAAGACAGTGATATTCCTAAGAGAAAAACCTACAATTTGAAAAAAAAATCGACCAAAACGAACAAAAATTGTCGAAAATACATAACGTCAAATTTGAGTTAACTTTTTGGTTGTGCGTTAAATAAGTTGCGCAGTGTAGTTAATCCTATTTAAAATTTGTAGATTTTTGATTAGGTATTCTCTATTCATCATGGCGTCAAAAAAGCAAACGCACTGCCAAAATTGAAAATATTGTTGCCATAACTCCAAAGTAGTTTCCACTAACACCCACAATGCAGCCGATATCTTGGGATAAGATGTATTCATTTTTATTTTTCACATATTCTTGTAAGGTTCCACCTCTAAAATGGAGAAACCTTTTCTAAAAAATGCGTAAATATCAAGGCGATTAGAAAACAACAAGGCATTGTAAATATAAGTCGTGATATATTTGAGATTCATACCTACTTCAAGAATATATCAGAAATTCATTAATTGGAAAAGGCATAAGGATGATGACCGCCTCCCAAAATGGGAACGTTTATCAGCAAATCCCACTGAACCAAATTCTGTCTAAAACATATATCATCCGATTGAAGCCTAACCAAGAGCAGGTCCTTATTTTAATTAAGTGTACTTTTCAGATCTGGGAACACCATTCTTCCCGGGTGGACCGGAGCTGTGGCACCATCCGCTAGCATACTCAGCCGCGGCCGAATTGCCTGGAGCGGCTCTGCAACATGCTACACTCGTCCATCCGGCGTTACATCCACAGGTCCCAGTACGTTCCTATCTTTGACTATCTACAGACAAAACTCTGGACTCTCAGCTGCAACAAGCAGGCGCCCCAGTCCATCACCACGTTAGTTTTATTTTTATTTTATTTTAATTAAAAGCAGATTCATCGAGACACCACCCACACCAGCACATACTTTTTCCTTTCAACACACGAGTTCGATTTTTCCATTTAATTGCACCGTAATGTACTAGCTGTAGCACGTCGAAGAATGCTAGCGGCATCTATCGGTGAGGTATGTAAGTTTTTGCTTTGCCCCGACAGGTTTCTACATCCGGAACCATAAGAAGGTATCTTGGTATCTATAACACCAGAGACATGAGACATTTTAATACAAGGAGACATTGTTTACGTTTTTGCCGATCCAAGATCGTCCGTCTTCGTCTGCGCACATGTCCCAGGCACATGTCCCAGGCTTCCTGTTAAATTTACTTGAAGTCTTTGATTCAGAGATGTTCAAATAATTTGACAATTTGATTCATTTTAATACAAAAATGTTATTTAAAACAGCTTCTTGGTAAACGTAATCTATTGTATTCCGTTAGTAATATATGGTGAAAACCGAAAATGTACTGTGCCTTGAGATATAATTCTCAATAACGGCAACGTCGCTTGATGCGCTTGACTCGGGTGTTACGTTATGCTCGATTTATGAATGAAAGCATAAGTTGAGAGGTTGCCGAAACTCCGTCGCGTACTTGTGTTTTCTTTAGTGTATTCTATGATACTTTGTATTTATTGCGATTTAGGTAAACCGTAAATATATAATTACATACTTCTTGTGCATTCTTGTATAGTTTGTAAAAGAGTGAATCATTATGTTACTTTTCATCGGTAAGTATTTTCATGGTTAGCTACAATCTTTGGTGGCTTGGCTTGGCCGGGGCCAAGGAGCAACGTTGCCGAATTAGCCGCCGTCTTCCATTTCTCTCTCGCACTCATTGCACTTTTCAGAACAATGATGGATCGGGTCTTCTAGCGTTTTATGAATGAACCGTTGGGTCTCTCTATATTAAAATGTCTCTGTATAACACCTGGTCTCTATAGTCTCTATGGAAATTTAATTATATATTAATTGATGATAAATTATTCAACGTCTTCACGCTAACAAATTATCATAAGGGTTTGCATTCCTACTCATTTGATGTAACTAATTAATGTATTTATACTAACAGGATAACTTAGATTTGTTTTGTATTAATAACGTTTTATCATTTGTTCTAACAGTTGCGGAATATCGATAATTTTGTGAGATTTAATCCTAGAAGTCATTAGACGTTTTAAATCGGAAAAATATCGCTTCAGAACGGTATGGATTGATTTTAACTCTATACGTTGAATTAACGTTATTAAAATGACCTCCACTCAACACATAGATCAAAAATAATTTTTTGTATGTATGTAGATGCGTCAAAATTATATACAAGAAAAAAGTATTGTCGGTAAAGACGCATCTTTGATTAAGAGATTTTGGTTTTTATCAAATTTTCGGTTTTCGTCCAATCCACACAATCCAATTCCTGACAAAATAAGGAATCGCTTACAAATCTTCAGTGATGTCTAGAAGAAAAATCCTGGTCTCTATTCCACCAATTATTTACTGAAATTTTCGCTCATTTGGCGACACTATCATCAATAGTCGATATGCCTTAAATGTGTATGTAATATTTTTCGTTAATTTTGTAATAATTTTTAACGAAAAGTTCCCTTCATTTCCATTTAAAAAGTAAAATGTATTTATGTATATACATATATTTATCTATAAGGTTACGGTACACGACGATAATAGGGAGTTCTTGTGATCGCTACGTAAACTATAGTGCTTTCGTTTAATATGCAAAGTAATGGTATGCGGTGCTCAGTGGCGCGCGCGCAATTAGCGTAATTTCTTTCACGCACCATGCAAAATGTTTTCAATATATTTTAAATACACTGACGGACATAAAATGTGGCGCACCTAGATTTTGTCCCAAAATTTGATGTTCAAGAACTTTTAAACCAGCCTATCGATTTTGATAATTTTTTTTTCGTTTGAAAGGGCTATCTTGCCGATGACTATTTTGTAATTGTCTTTCCATAAAAAATGTATTTTTTAATATGTACAGCCTTTAAAACCCGATTATGATTTTGACACGAAATTTGATTGTCGCTGTGGAGTGAAATTTTATTTGTATTGAATTCTTAGGTTGGTCACGGTGTTTATCATTCTTTTTTCAATATTCTCTTTTTTGAATCACCTCTCTAGCCCCTTCAGCAACGAAGATGCGACATTTTAGATGAAACGGTGTTATTAAGTTTGATATTCAACAAGGAGGCCATGGAGCTGAAAATGTCTAAAAAGTTCATCGTTTAAGAAATGTTTAGCGTTTTCGATTACGGACGCTGAAATAATTGTTACTTACAAGTACAAACAACATCAAAAAGAAATAACAAACAAAGAATTATTCGACATTTTAGTAAAACGTCTGTAATTATTAATGATTAAAACAATAAACTTAAAAAATAACTGAACAACAAACTAACTAATAACGAGTATTTCCTCCTCTGGCTGCTATAACAGCTTCCATCCGCCTAGGCATACTTTCAATCAAATTTGTGATAGTGATTTGAGGGATATTTTCTCATTCTTCTGTAGGAGCAATCCTCAATTCATTCAGATTCTCTGGGTTGCGTCTACTAAC